>APFE030197471.1:937-18532 GCA_000404065.3 Pinus taeda | reverse complement strand
AATAAATTATGTGTGTGTGTGATTTAGGGAAAATTTTAGGGGTTAATATTCGCAGGTAGGCTAATTTTCCATGCTTTTTTTAGAAAAAATATTCATGAATCTCTATTCTTTTTCTAAAATTGATTCGCCAAGCTTTATATTACAAAATTATTTTACCTTATAAATCACCAATATTTTATAGATATTATATAAAATAATTAAAAATTTGAATATTTTTATAAGAAAATTCCAAGCATTTTACAATTTGAATATTAAGGACTAGTAAGATTCGTAAAGGCTTTTAAACCTTAAAATAAATATATAATATTCTTAAAATTTTCCTTGATTATTTTTTAAGTTATATATATATAACCTATGGATATTAACACAAGGTCTTTAATTTTGGTACAAAGTAATGCAAGCTAAATATTTTCCTAGAGAATCAATTATGGAATGGTTTATAGTGCCAAATAAGTCCTCCAAAGGCTCAATAATATGGAAAGCAGTGGTAAGAGCCTTTCCCCTAGTTGACAAATGGGTCAGGTGGCGTGTAGGGGATGGCCATCAAATATGAATAAGACGTTACCCTTGGTATGGTGTAGGTAATGATTACAACCTCTTTGCTCCTCTATTATCCTCTCTTGATCGTCTGAATATTACTATTGTAGTAGATGCTAGTGCCTAGCCCCCTAGACCTACGAGTCTAGCGAGCGAAATAACAATAGAATGGGATTAGTACATCAACTTATTGGCGGAGAATCATTTGTATATCAGAGACAATATTCCAAACCTACTTGTTTGGTCAAAAAGTCACCACACAAGATCTATCACTGCCAAGATGGGTTATAAGGTGTGGTTTGAATAACAATTCATTGAGGAAAGAAGTTGGTTGTGGAGATATATCTGGGGAACCAACAACCCTCTAAAGGCTAAACTCTTTGCATGGATAGCTCTTAGTGACACATTACTCATCTGGGACAAGTTTAGAAGGTGCAACTGGTCTAGTCTTAATCAATTTCCCCTATGCAAAGCACGAGAGGAGTCCCACCCTCACCTTTTTATGAGATGAAATTATATATATCAGATTTGTGAGTTTTTGTGGAAATATTTAATCCAAATTCAAGGTGGATGGGCTTGGCTTTCGCTAATGCTTTTAAAATGTGGTGGTCTATAAACAAGTTTCTTCTTTTAAAGTCCTACCTTGTCTACTTATTGCTTTTGTTTGGAAATCATAAAATCTTGTCGTTTTTCAGGACAAGTTCATCCCCCTGTCTGCATGTGCTGAAAAGGTGTCCACTTTGGCTTAGAAATTTAAGTAAAACCCTCCCCTCCCCAAACAAAGGAGCCTATGTATTCTTGAATTTGATTTCGGTTCTCCCTGGGGTTTCTTTGATGGTGCTAGCCACGACCATCCTCCACGACGTGGTGTTGGGTAGTCTTGTACTTAAGTCACTCCCATTTCTTATATGCATGATATGCCCCTCGTAGGGGGTAAAATAACAAGGCCAAGTTTGTAGCCTTATGAGTTCTACTAGAAGTGGCCTAGAAAAAAGGTGTTTGAAATCTCCAGGTGATGGGAGATTCAAAGTTGGTCATTAATTGGGCAAACCATATGCCATCAAAGTTGGTCATTAATTGGGCAAACCATATGGAAAGTGTATGCATAATTGGCATCGACGTGTTATTATCAGAGATCAAGGTTGTTCATAATTATTTGTATCAAATCCGTTTCTATCATATTTTACATGAGCTCAACATGGAAGTAAGTGGTTTATCAAAGGAAGCTCTCCAACTTCCGGTAAGCTTTATTGGACTCCATCAATTTGCACATGCTGAGGAGATTGACTTGTTGACAACCAATCTCTCCTTTTAGCATTCTAATGTATTTATGTACTTTTCTTCTTTGTTATAATTCGGGCAAAAAATGTAGACACAAGGTTTTACTCCTTTAAATTTTTGGTATCTAGGCAGCAAGGTAACATTCAATTATTTTTAAGTCTAGAAAAGCAAATCTGAAAAAACATATGAGGAACAATGTATATACTTTACCTTATCAATATATACAATATTTTTCTTTCTATATATTAATATATTTTATATTATAATTATTATATTATAGTAAACCAAATGTGTTATTTCAATAGTATGAAAATATTTTTCTTACAAGGTGTGATTAATGAAGTGTATATATGTATAATTAATAACAAGAGTAAACTAGCAATTGCCCGTAAAGGTGCAAAGTACACCCAAAGAGAAAAAGATTTGAGAAAATCATTTAGAAAAATGAAATGAATAAATATAAAAGCTCTTATTTTTAATAGAATAAGTATTGAAAAAGATTATTTGAAATTTTTTTGAGAAAACTCTATTGTTAAGAGCAATTTTCTACTTCAATAGTTGTTGTATGACAAAGTAATTTCACTTTTCCATTTATTAATTAATTATTAATTTTTTTGTCCTTGTCCTTGTTTGTCCAAGTTTGATGGTTCCACTTTTGTTGATAGGAGAAGCAAAATGTCAAATCTTGAGTGAACCTTTACTAAAAAAGTAAAAAATATTGATATACTTAATTTGTCCAAAATTTGATAGTTCCACTTTTGTTGATGGGAAAAGCAAAATGTGAAATCTTAAGTGAACCTTTACTAATAAAAAGGCAAAAATATTGGTATACTTAATTTGTCCAAATTTCATAGTTCCACTTTTGTTGATAAGAAAAACAAAATGTCACATCTTAAGTGAACCTTTGCTAAAAAAATTCAAAAATATTGATACTATGTAAAATATTTATATATATATATATATTAAAAACTTAATTGATAATAATAAAAATATACAAAATAACTTATAAATAAGTAATTTTTTGTGAGAGATAAACAAAAATTTAATATTTAAATAAATATATTTAATATGTATTATAGATAAAATAATTTTTAAATCGAAATTTTAACAAATTTATAATATAAAAAAAACCATTTATTATTTCAAATAAATTTACAATTTTACCCAAAATTTTACATAAAATAATTAAAAAAACATAAATGCATGTATTTAATGACATTGCCCGAATTAAAATAACCCATAAGCACCGGATCAACGTTTACTGACACCTGGCCGTTTAATATAACGGAACTGAACCTATGTAATTAGGCCCTACGCTTTTCTGTTACCATTGAGGTACTACAAGAGGTACTACAAAACGCACAATAGGCAATAAAAAAATAAAATTACAATATTCTGGATTAATCCTCGAAACTTTGGACTCCACCCACACATTCACATGCTAGTCACAACATTTTTTATTATTATGGATTGTAGCTGTATGATGATGCGGGGACCTTAGGTGAATGTGCTAGTCACAACATTTCAACCTAACATTTCAACCTTTCTTTTTATTATGGATTGTAGTGGTATGATGTGGGGAATTTTGGTGGTTTTTTAAATAAATTTTTTGGTCAATTACATTGAAATTTCTATTAGAAATGAAAAAAAAGTATATATTAATTCATAATTTAAATGTTTTTAAATTTGTGTAAAATGTTAAAATTATTTTATATTTAAAAACATAAGAATAAAATATTTTTTCATTTTTTTAATAAAATATTATAATTAAAAAAAGAAAAATTATTATTAGATTTCAATCTAAAATGTGTGATAACAAAATAAAAGAAATAGATGTATTTGGTATTTAGTTAATAAATGGAGCATAGTTGAATTTTACAAATTTTTCAATATTGTAATTTAATTTTTGCATGATTTTGATAAAATTTAGCAGATATTTTGAGAAATGCAAGTTATAATGGTTAGATTTTAAAATTTTGAATACATTAGAAATTTTTAAAAATGCTAAATCTATTTTCCAAAAACACAATTCAAACTCTCTTAATATAAAAATAAGAAAAAAAACAATAAACCAAATTCCGATAATTTTTAACTCTCCACACAAATTGACACCTCAATAAACAACACCATTTCTATTTATAACTATGTGACTTAGAAGCCCCACATACAATGATAGCCACCTGCATTGCAGGGACCATTATAGCTCCATGACACAGCTTCTTGTGATACATCCATTTCAGAGAAGACAAATGAAAAAAATGAACGTTTTTTTAGAAGAGAAAAGTGTGCACTACCTGTAATTTATCGTTCCATCTTTTTGGACATTTTAACCATCAAGCAGGCCATGACCCAGGGTTAGAAAAATTCACAACAAATCTGATTACATCATGTTTTCCATGCATCAAATTTGTGCATAAATAAAATATCTATTAATTTTTTTTTTCTAAAATGTTTAAATTTCTTATGGACTTATTAATTACATTTTAAATAAGATTAATAATATTATATATAGTCTAATTTAAGATAAATATAATAAAATTTAAAATTAATAAATATATTTGAAATATTTAACATAAAATTATATAGATTATCTGTGTAGATAAATTATAATAAATTAAATTAATAAATAAAACTAAAATTTCAAAAAAAATATTTAAAATCAAAATTCAAAATCCACAAATAGTTATCATCTATAAAAAGTGAAAATAGCTTGTGTCATGAAAAGCAATATGACTACATAGCCCTTATAGATATGTAAAAACCTCTAACCATTCCCATCACTTCAAGAAACACACCCTCTCATGCTCAATCAAAATTTATTGCACTTGTTTGAGAAAAAACACTCCATTGTAGATATTATCCTCTTCAAGAAACATGCCCTCTCATATTCATCCAAAATTCATTGTGATGCCTTCATGCATAATTTATTTGGGTTGCAGAGGCTTGAGATAAATGACAGGGTTACCAATATTCTCTCCACTAAACATGGAATTGACACCTTTCAAAGTACTATCCAACCTCACTATAACATCTTCCTTGTATTTAATTTATCCTTGCTTGATGTACCCTGTCATCTCCTCAAAGAACTTTGCCATTAGATGAAGGTATTTCCCACACAGGAAGCCTTCATTTTGGCACATTTCCCCACCAAGTTGAGCAGGTTTCCCAATCCAAAAAGTTGCTTCCATTCCTGCTCACACATGTATAATATACATTAATAAATTGTAACAACCTAAGCTATTGCATATAGACTCCACTGGTATAACAATACATCATTTATAACCACCTAATTATAGCGAGAGATCATTCCACAAACTGGAATTCGAGCTTTCATATTAATGTGGTTCAAAACAACTTCCAACATGCTTCCACCAACATTACCAAAGTAGATATCGACCTCTGAGGAAGTACATATCCAACAAACAGTACAATCATATCCTCTTTTCATATTTGTCCATTACTCATTAGCTAGCCATAATACTGTAGGATAATGGTCACTCAAAGAATCTTCTACTTCTTGGGACAACGTTGTTCAAAATCTTGGCCAACACAATCTCAAGAATCAAGTCTCAATCAACCTTCTCTCTAAAATTTAAGAGTTAGTATTTATGAGAGCGTTTGAAAGAGGCAAAGTAAAGCGTAAAAGTAGATCTCAAAATTATAGTGGTTGTCCTCTATTTCGGTTCATATGTGGCAGAAATTCGTCTCATTGTCATACATGTGGTAGGCAACATGTCACGTTAGTTCATTCCATTAATTTACATGACATAAGACACTTGCACTACATTCATCACATCACTTGAATCGACTTCGATTTTGAATTTTGTTGAAACGAAGGTGGGAAGAAAGAAAATTGGATTTCACTTCTACTGCAAGGGCTCGTTCCATAGATACCTTGGTAGTAGGAAGAGTGATAGGTTATCTTCTCTTAACATATGCATTCTTACCTTATAGTTCCTCTCATGTTATTTTCCTCATGTTCTTTGAGACCCATATCTGCATCAATTCTTACTAATTATTTTGTATTTTCTGAAGGTTAGTAGTTGGGTTTCGTTACACTCATCTAAGGATCTAGAGGATTAGATTGGTTTGCATTTGGACATACAACTACGTTTGTAGGTTAGCGGGGTTATTTTGTTAGATATCATGGCTGTCAAACTTGGAAGGCTGGTTGATGCTAGCAGTAACTCATTCATAAGAAGAAAGAATGGAGAGAAGAAGAATAGGAAGGCATAAGCAATGTAACTATGATAACTTATGTTGCTTTCCCTGGGATGAAAGAGGAGTATGAGGATCTGAGATTGAGCCTCGGGGTTGCTGAGAAAGATTTCAAGAAAGCCTACCATCGCCTTTTGTTGCAGGTATGGAAGTACCCGCTTGAAATAATTTCCCAAAATTTCAGCCTCAGATATTTTTAGTAACAATAATTCCATGATTAAAACAAAAGGGCATGGTATACTTCTGACAGAAGTTAGAAATCAAAAGTTTTATGGTGAATCATGTTTTTAGGGAAAAATATCTTCTAACCATTCACAGGCCATAGAAATGTTTTAAGAATCATGATCCATGTTCAATAATTTATTTTGCATGAAAATCATATTGAACCCATGATATAATTTGGTTTCATTATAATTCTGATGTTGATATAATCGAGTTGTAGTATAATCCTAATGTTTGAAAATGAAATAACTATGGGACTCAATTTCACAATATTAATCAAGCTTATGAGGTAACTCGGTTGCCTATGAATAATTTTTGTAAGCCCCAGGGGATTGTTTAGTCTGTTTTAAGTATTGCCCTGTCTTATTTTCCACTTGGGTTGTGTTAGGACCCAGAATTGACCAATTTTGACCTTATATTTTTGCCATAATATTATCCTTTTCAGTCACAAGTTATAAGCTTTGATTATACAATGACTTAATCACCCCAAGGTACGAAGTAACTTTCCGCATATCTATATGTTTAATTGTTCATTGCATATTCGTGAGTATCTTTATATTTATCTTTGGAAAAGCTGACTAAGTTGCCAAGTAATTGTCTTAAGCCCGCAGGAATTATAATTTATAGTTGCTGTAACACCAGAAACAACAACTATGCAGTTGCTGCAACACCAGAAACAGCAACTACGCAGTTGCTGCAACACCAGAAGCAACAACTACGCCGTTGCTACAGTCAGCAACAGCAACCATCTAAAGCGGGCTATTTTGCAACAGTTGGGAATAACAAACGGCAACTATCTGAAGAACGTTGACGTGGCATGATCAAGCAGCTGTCTAAAGCGGGTAGAACACAGTCACCAGGACTTAAAACCTGCTGCAATTTGTTTCTATCTTCCTTTAATAAGAAACTTCTTTTACAATGTACTGGTGTAGTCCTTTACCAATACACAGGCTTCTACCTGCAGAAGGCTACAACCTTCTTAGCTTTTGTACTAGCCGTTCCATTTACTAGTACGTAGGCGTTGGCCTACTGAAGGCTCCAACCTTCACTCATTTTCTATCTGCTCTTGGAAGGGAGCTACAACCCCCTGGCTCTTATACTGGCCAATATGTTTACCAGTACGTAAGTGCCAGCCTACAATCATCCAGGGACCACGTTTCATACATTTTCAATCTGGATCCATAAAACAATCACCATTGCAATACAACTTGCATCATCAATCTTTGAATCACCCAATACTGAAACCCTGTCAACAACATAGTCACCAGAACACAGAACATACTACATAACTCTGCAACAACAACCAGATCCAATAACAACTTCAAATATCATACTTCATACTTTATACGCTACTTGGACGAACCTAACCTGCGTGCATACGCGCTTTTACCAAAGACAACCCACGTACAGATCTACAAATTCTAACTCATAACCTTGCAGTGTGTATTAGCAATCTGATTTCAGGGGCAGGTGCTGAACGTCCTCACCTGGAGGATATGGTCCTGATCCTCTGCCAACAGAGCATCCATCTCTTTGCTATCTAGATTTGTAATCTTAATTAATTACTTTTATTTTATCAGTACTGTGATAACTTAGCATAAGAATTACGTATACCACAGCTCTTAATGCTTTTAGAATTAAAGTACATACAGTACGCGGTAGCCTTTGGAATAAAAAGACTTTCCCAAGTTGACAATTAATGTGGTACTTGATTGTTTAATTAATAAACAATTCAACTAGCCAACATTTTGGCGCCGTTGCCGGGGAAGGCAACTAAAGATTTCTAAAAGCGTTAATGATTTCTTTGTGAAAATAACAGGTGCATGAGAGGACGCAAGAAACCTAATTTCACAGGCGGTAAGGGAGGAGGAAAGACTTTTATTGACGAAATCATCTCAAAGGCCGAAACATCACAGAGGACGAGTTCCCGGAGACCTCAAATCCAGTACTCCTCACAAACGGATCGACAGACGGAGGAAGTATTGGGACCTGAAAGGAAGCTGGAAGTACCGGAATACACTGAGGAACTGGTAGAAGAACCTGAAGAAACAAAAGATACAGAAGATAAAGTAAGCGATTAAGGAGAAAGACCAATGGAGGATAACAGAACATAAGGAAGGGGGGAGAACTCACTCTCTACCCTAGAATTCCCCATTGGGGACCTCCCGAGAGGAACGATCCCTATGAAGAACATTCCCCTCTCAGCGTTACCCAACTTCCATGGGTTATCCTCTGAAGACCTGGATGAATTCCTCTTTGAATTCGATATATTATGCAGAAGTTATGATTATATGAGTCCTAATCAGAAACTAAAACTGTTCCCAGCAACACTAAAAGGGAACGCATTGAGGTGGTTCATGAGCTTGGGAGCTCAGGCAATCACCACCTGGGACCAGATGAAAGAAGGATTCCTGGCCAAATATCAAGATTACTGTCGAACAAGAGAAAGGAAGGAAGAATTGTTTAAGATGGTTCAGAAGGAGGACGAGAGCTTAGAAGATTTTGTGGAAAGACTGCAGTATAATCTGCAGAGGTCTGACCACCCCAATATGAGTAAAGATATTTTGAAAACCATATTGCTGAAAGGGGTAAGAGATGACTGCTTGGACATGTTGAACATGCTGGGAAAAGGGGACATTTCCAAAGAACCATTTGATCAAATTATCAATCTCTGCATGAGATTCTCAAAAGGAGCAGGGAATAGATCAAAGAGCAGGGATAATGTGTATTCAAGAGTTTAGAAGTCAGCCAGTGGAGGAGCAACGAGAGCCGAAATAGGTAACTTATTGGAAGAATTTAAGACTGAAATGCTAAGTTCTTTTGCTTCACAAATCAATGCTCTGCGGGTTAAGAAGAAATAGGCGGAAGCAGAAGCTGCTTTAGCTATTTTCTATTCTAAATGCAGAGGAAAACACCCACTCAGGGAATGCCCACTGGATAAGACACCTATCTGCACAATCTGCAAAAAGGGCCATGAAACCCAGCAATGCCCCTCTCTGCCTGGAATCAAAGCAGCATTGCAGACAACTGAAGAAGAGGTTGAAGCAGTGTACCTGATGACACAGAGGAGGCAATGGCCACAAAGACAAGGTATGAGCTCTAACACAACATTCAGTCGTTGGAATAATAATTCTCCTTTTCAAACAAACTACCCACCCATGAACCAAATGCAGTACCCACCCTTTAATACAATGAATTTTCCACTTATGCAGCAACCAAATCTCCCTTTTCCTGATCCTACTATATGGAATCCATGGGCCCCCCAGCAACCATATTTTAATCAATGGAACCTAAATTGGGCAGCCCAACAGATACCATTTCCTCAACAACAACAGTCTCTTTCCTTACCATCCAATACTTCGCAGAATAACCAAGCAATGAGGCCCCAACTGCCTGTGCAACCTAACCCCAATCCAAAGAATAATAAAGCCTTACAGGTAATCAACATTCAAAATCAACCTGCCCTCCCTATGCAGTGTAATGATATCCATTTATGCTCCGGGAGAATAGTTGAACCCATCATAGATGACATTACTGACTCTGAAAAAGAAGAAACTAGGAAGGAAAAGTCATCCAATAAAGATACTGAAATTCTTGAATCACCCACTAACAAGACTGTCCAAACAGCTAAACCACCCTTCCCTAAAAGATTGACTCTGAGTAAAACGTTTGAGCCACCAGCTTTTAATCTTTTAGGAGAACTGCAGAATTTATATGTTAAAATCGCATTATTACAAGCACTAAGAGATGTCCCTATATACGCCAGAACTGTTAGGGATATTTAGGTCAGGAAACCTGGAAGAAAAGTCAAGGAATCCCTCACAGTTCATGTGATGGGAGAAATGACTGCTCTAATGACAGAAAAAGACCCCCCTGTGAAATATGGTGACCCTGGTCACCCTACAGTAACAGTTCAGGTCGGCAAGACCTTTGTCTCTAAAGTTATAGTGGATCTAGGTGCTGCAATAAATATTATGACACTTGAAACAGTACAATTACTGCAGTTGAAGCACTTAATCAGGGAAACTCCAACCATTTTAGAGCTGGCTGATCGCTCTACGATTAAACCTGAAGGCGTGATCGAAGGCCTGGTAATTTCCGTAGAATATTGGAATTACTCGGCCGACTTTGTGGTGTTACAAACTAAAACAAAGTTGGGGGGTCATCCACTAATTCTAGAAAGACCTTGGTTAGCTACAGCAGATGCTTTCATTAGCTGTAGATCTGGATCAATGACAATATCCAATGGGCAGGAAACTAAACAGTTGACTCTTTACCCTCATGCCACACCCATGATTAATAACGATAATTCAATATGGGTAGACTATGAGGATGAGGAAACCCAACCTATTTTAACAATTGGACAAGTTTTAACTCTCAAAAACTCAACCGAAGATGAATTAATCAGCAACTTTATTTATGTACCTTCTTCGGTTAGCTCAGAGATACATAATCACCTCACTACAATCCTAGAATCAGAATCCCAGAACAACCTTGAAACTGAAAATTCATCTCAGATACTAGCTGGCAGTCCCTCCAAAAGTGACAATAGAAATCGAACCAGGTAAAACATTAAATATAAATCCTAACCTAACAGACGATCAAAAATAGCAGTTAATGAAGCTACTTAAAGAAAATAAGGAGGCATTTGCCTGGGATTATACAGACATGAAAGGGATTTCCCCTGAACTGTGCACTCACCGTATTTATTTTAAAGAAGGATCCCATCCAGTTTGTCAACCCCAAAGAAGGATGAATCCCAATCTAAGGGAAATAGTAAAAGAAGAGCTTCAAAAATTGTTAAATGCAGGATTTATATACCCCATATCCGATAGTGAATGGGTTTCTCCGCTAGTAATAGTACCCAAGAAAAATGGGAAATGGCGAGTATGTGTAGACTATAGAGCCCTAAATAAGGCCACCCAAAAGGACCATTTCTCGTTACCATTCATTGATCAGGTATTAGATAACTTACCTGGTAAGAAGTTCTTTTCCTTTTTGGATGGATTTAGCTGTTATAATCAGATAAGGATTGCACCCCAGGACCAGGATAAAACCACTTTTACTAGCGCTTGGGGGACCTTTGCTTATAGGGTTCTCCCATTTGGTCTATGTAATGCACCAGCGACATTTCAGAGAGCGGTCATAGGTATCTTTTTTGATATGGTAAATGATTCTCTAGAGATTTTTATGGACGACTTTACTCCTTATGGAACTGCCTTTGAAGATGCTTTGCAGAATCTTGAAAAAGTACTTAAAGCGGTGTATTGAAGCACACCTTGCCTTAAGTACTGAGAAATGCCATATGATGATGAATGAAGGCATTGTATTAGGCCATTATGTTTCATTATTAGGAATCCAAGTCGATCCTACAAAAATTCAAGTAATTTTGACCCTCCCTATTCCCAAAACCCAGACAGAAGTAAGAAGCTTCTTAGGACATGCAGGGTACTACAGAAGATTTATCAAAGATTTTTCTAAGATAGCTTCCCCTCTGTTTGTGTTATTAACAAAAAACGTTGAATTTAAGTGGATTGATGATTGTGAAAAATCATTTGATCAGCTTAAACATCAGTTGTCCATAGCTCCCATTTTAAGAGGACCAAATTGGGCACTTCCCTTTCACATATCCTCTGATGCTTCAGACACTGCCATAGGAGCTGTCCTGGGACAGGAAGAAAATGGTCTTCCCTATGCCATTTACTTCATTAGTAAAAACATGACTCCCGTAGAACTTAATTATACGGTCACTGAGAAAGAATTTCTAGCAGTTATTTATGCTATCAACAAATTTAGGCACTACATCACTGGTTATACTACCTTTGTGCATACTGACCACTCGACCATTAAATATTTAATGAATAAATCTGTTACAAATGCCCGGGTTACTAGATGGTTACTGTTATTGCAGGAATTCAATATCACAATTGTAGATAGACCAGGAAAAGAAAATGTAGTTGCTGACTTTCTTTCTCGGCTAAAAACTAATGAAAATATTCTAGTAGATGATTCTTTTCCCGATGAGTATCTATTTGCAGTTTCTGCCTACTCACCTTGGTATGCAGATATTGCTAACTATTTAGTTGCAGGGAAATTACCATTGCACCTATTGCACAGAGAAAAAAGGAAAATCATTCAGCAAAGCGCTAGGTACAGCTCGATAAGCGGATGTCTGTTTCACACAGGGATAGATCAGGAAATCCGGAGATGTGTTGGGGAAGACAAGATCTATGATATACTAAAAGCTTGTCACGATGGCCCTTGTGGAGGACACTTTGCAGACAAAAGAACAGCACACAAGGTACTTAGAATGGGATATTACTGGCCATCACTTTTCAAAGATGCCAGAAAATATGTGAAGGCATGTGAGAACTGTCAAAGAATGGGCCAGCCTAACCATAGAGATGAAATGCCACTCAATCCCCAGGTAACTCTCGAGCCTTTTGAGAAATGGGCATTAGATTTTGTAGGTCCCATCAATCCTCCATCTAATCAAAGAGTGTACATATTAGTATGCACGGGTTATATGACTAAATGGGTAGAGGCCAAGCACTCATTGAAGCTAATGAAGAAGCAATACTAACATTCTTATTTGAAGAAATCTTTGTTAGATTTGGATTACCCAGAGAATTAGTCACCGATGGAGGACCTCCTTTTAATTCCCATGGCTTCAAAGACACGCTCTAGAAATATCATATCAAGCACAAAATGACTACACCATACCACCCCCAAGCAAATGGGCAGGTGGAAAGTACCAACAAGGTCATTGAAGCCATCTTGACAAAAACGATAAAGGAGAACAGAAGGGACTGGTTTCAGAGACTACCTGAAGCCTTATGGGCCTATAGAACTACTTGGAGAAACACAACAGGCTTTTCACCCTATGAGTTAGTTTTTGGAAAGAATGCTATTTTCCCTGTAGAATTTGAAATCAAAACCTTGAGAACTGATTTAGCTATTAACCTTGATTTAACTGATGCACAGACAACCAGGTTGCAGCAGCTTCAGGAATTGGACGAGAAAAGACTGGAGGCCCTCCATCAAACAATGATGATACAGCAACAAAGAAGCAAATGGCATGACAAAACCATCAAGCAGAAGTAGTTACAGAAAGGTAACTGGGCTCTACTTTATGATTCTCGTTTTGAGAACTTTCAGGGCAAGTTAAGAACAAGGTGGCTAGGACCATATGAAGTGGATGTTGTTTTTCCAAATGGGACAGTTAGACTTTTAACAATTGATGGGAGCAGAACACCACTATTAGTAAATGGCTACCGACTTCGGTTATACCAGCGGCCGGTTTCTAAGGAAGATTTTAAAGCCACTTGCATGGCAATAAAACAGTATTCCTTTCCAGGGGAACTTGCTACCCCTCAAAGCACTTGAATTTTTATTATTTATGCAATTTATTTTAGGTTAGATATTCTGTTTTTTTTTTAAGAAATTAATAAATCCTGTTAAGGAATGCAATATTACATTTCAGTATTTTGCAGATTGTAGCTTGGGAGGTAGCTGGAAAACAAAAGTTTCAAAGGAATTATTTTGCGAACGTGGAATTTCCTGTTGCTGCAACACCACATTCCGTTGCTGCAACACCATCCCCGTTGCTGCAACACCATAGCCCGTCTTGCAACACTATTTCCCGTTGCTGCAACACCATTCCCTGTTGCCCAAAACACCATTTCCATTGCTGCAATACCATTTTTGTGGGTGTAACATCATTTCCCGATTTCCATCACTCTAGTGCATTTTCTGTCTTCACAAATGTTTTCTTTCCGATAATTCCCTATTGCTGAATACCAATCTTGGTGTCCCAATATCGCTTCCCGGACACGAAATACCCTTTCCGGCTAAATTCACTCATTTTTACCACTGCAACCCCAAGCAACAAATTTTGATAAAATATACCACTTCTTATGATGACTATGACATCTGAATATCACTTCCCTTCATTATCATTACAAATTAGTGATATTCCCACACTTTTAGATCCATGGTAATCATTGTGACTCAGCGGACGACGAGATAAGACTTTTTGAGGCAGCAATCAAAAAAGGTAAAATACGAAGGTACACACGTTTATCAATGGACATTAAATAATAGATAATGCGGTGAAAGCTGATAGGACTATCAATTAGTTATACTTCCAATCAAATCGCTCACACGTAGAAGGGGGGAGTACCAAAGCAACTCCAATAATGATATACCACGCCAACTGCCGCCACCCTTAATTCTCCCGGTAATATGTAAAAGTCACCCTATCACTGCATGTTACCATTTGCGACGCTTTACTCTGAACTGAAATCGGAAGCTCGGCTCTGAACTCGGAAATTCACTGAAACAACAACCATGGGAGGACCTCTCATCACATATGAACCTACTTCGACAGCAGTCCTTAAACTCTATCCGGACATTTACCAGATATTCTTGCAAGCAAGCTGGATAGAATATTTCAGGAGACTTCCGGACTTTAACGAGAAACAAGTCCTGGAATTTGCATGCAACCTAAGAGAAGGATTCTCTGTCGTTCAGGGAGTTCAAATCCCAGTTACAGAGGAAGTGATAGCCCAAGCTACTGGGCTACCAGCTAATGGCATACGATGGTTTAGCAGGAAGCACCTGATTATCAACGTGCAGCAGGATTTTCTACGACCAGGCAAGCAGATAGAACCTAAGGGCAGAGGCGTAGCACTGCAGTCGTTACCTCCACCATGGACAAGAATTGCCGAATTTGTCAAGCAATATCTGACATACGAGGGCCGCTATCAGGTAATTTACCAGCACGATTTCATGCTGTTAAATCATTTGAGAAATGGTCAGTTGATAAATATGCCATATTATCTATTGGGTTGTCTTAAGAACATGTCACGATATGCTGTTAACGCGAAGCACCCACTTCTTTCCCTAAAACATCACCGGTTAATCAAATTACTCATTAATGGTTTTGCTTTAAATAATCCCCCACCCCCCATTCATCCCCAGCAGGAAGCTGAAATTCCACAACCAGAATATGAACCTCCTCAGCAAATAGAGGACATGCCTGAGCAAATCCCTCTGCAAAATCCTCAGCAGGCAGAACACATCCCCGAACAAGCCCATCAAACATCTCCACAAGCTGCTGAAAACGAACAAGCAGCAGTAGAAGTAACCGTAGAAACAACCCCATCCCCCGAAAAGGCCAATCCTTCCACCCCCATACTTGACATTTCTATTGACGACTCTGACAATAATATCCCCATTTCCTTGCTTAAGAGAAAGAAGCATAAGACAAAGGAAACCCCACCAAAAATAAGAAAAACCAGGGTTTTAGCTAAGACATATGCTGCTCTGGCTACTACCCCTGAAATTGACCTGAAGAGAAAAATTCCCTCATTTACGGCTTTCCTACCAAAACGAAGAACTCGATCATCGTTAGTAGCTAAAATTCTGAACCCCCCTAGTTCACCACCCATTACTTTAAGAATCCGTACCCCCACCCGTCCCCAAAGCCCCTCCCCTTTGTTAGTGTCAGTCTTTCCAACCTTCCTACAATGATAAAATATGCTCTTACAAAGTGATTTTGAAGTGTCAAGGTCAAATTTTGTCATTTCAGTGAGTCTTCAAGCAAAAATTGGTCACTAGGCATTAGGTCTAGGGTTTGCTTTAACTCCTTCTAAAGTTGCCCAAATGCCAATCTCGGTCACTATTCAGCTGAGTCTATCATCATTCATAGGGTTTTCATTATCATGTCAGTGTCTAATGAGTCATTTTACATCTTGTTCATGCTTCAGTTGTGCCTTGGCAAGTTCATTTCCCTCTCCTAGGATTTTGAAGCCAATTTCTCTTGGATGATCAAATCATTGGCAAAACTTGTTTCCTGATGTTCATACACCTTCCCCTATCCTTAAAGTACCTTATCAAATGCTTCCCATCACTGAGATTCCCCAAATTCCTCATTTTCGCTCAAACCCTAGTTTCTAGCTACAACCTGGCAATTTTCTAGGTTGGGCCTATGTTTTGCCCTTTTGGACCCCTTACCCTCACTCAATCTCTGCGATTCCACTTTCCCCTGCTTCCTAACATCCCTCCCTACTCCCAAAAATTTCCCCAAGAATTTAGAAGCCCCCTATCCCCTTCATTTCGCTTCATTTCGACAAAATTCCTTGTTTCACACATCGGGAAAAGTCGCACTCAAATGATGTTCCAGAGAAATAAAAGATGAATTTGGGAAAACGGAGAGAGGTTTTTGTCCACAACATGCCAAAGAAGAAAAATTTCCTTCACTTTTTACACAGGTGTCATGGTTTGAGAGAAATGTCAAGAATTCCGTTGAATCAGGAGAATCAAAGATACCTTTGAAGTGACCTTGGGAAAATCAAGTTTTCTCCTAGCTTGGTTGGCCAAATGATTTTTTTGATGCTTAAAATGATAAGTGGACTCACAGACCTTTCCAACGAGCCCACTTTTGCTCAATTATGACACCGGGAAGGCCTTCAAACAAAATTGCCAATGTGCGAGACCTTTTGAGAGGCCTGCGCGACCTTCTGGGCGGTGCGAGACCTTTTGAGCGCCCCTCCACAGTGCAAAAATATAACTGGCGCGACCTTCTGGGCAGTGCGAGACCTTTTGAGCGGCCTGCGAGACCCTTTGAGATGTCTTGCTACAAACTTCAAAACAATTGCCCAATCTTTCTCCAAGTCATCAAATTTATTCAAGGTAGGCTCTTTACACATTGTTTTGGAGGTTGGTGATGGATGTAAGCCCTCATGCTATGATTTTAACCTCAAATCATACAAGTGAAAGGACATTAGGTGGTTGCAATGTTAATGAGAAAACTGTGCTAGGCTTTGTGTTGTTTCAAGCTATTTTTCCCTTTGGTTTGTTTCCCTCCTTTCCCTTTCACTCACACTTATAGGTTCATCCCTTTTTCCCATATTATTTTATAAATAAAATGCAAATGCTAGAGGAGGAAAAGGTGCTTGATGAGTTGTGGAGGATTCGTAGTGACCGAGTCCTAAAACCGAAGGAGGCCCGGTGATCCATTGCCTGCTGAGAGAGAATCCATGCTCATCCAGGTGAATGCACATTTGGAGAGGCTGTTGGCTAAGGCCAACTAAGAGAAGAAGTTGTTGAAAAACATGAAAAATCACTATTGGGCGAGGATGCATGTTTGCAAGGCCAAAATGAAAATGCTCCAAGGACGGTTGGCCAAAGCACAAAAACGAAGGAAAACGTCTAATCCACTCCATATTTTGGCCAAAGCCTCTTTGACTAAGCATGGTACTTGATTGGGGACTCCCAGCCCAAATTTCAAGAAATTTGGAGAAAATTTTGTCATTTGTGAATTTTTTGTGCAAT
>APFE030197449.1:790-13873 GCA_000404065.3 Pinus taeda | reverse complement strand
AAAGATGACTCCATTGCTGTAGTTCTTCTTGCTGTAGCTTTGTCTCAAGCTGCAAAAACTCAATATTCTCATGTGCAGTTTGCAGAGAGGTTTGGATGTCAAAGAGAGTTTCTTTGTTCACTTTGACCATCTCATCAACAGTGGAATGAATTAGGATATTCAATAACTTTAATGCATCTTCAAGTCTGGCCATTTTCTTCAATGTCACTTAAAAAACACAATTCAAACTTCAGAGCATCTGGCTGCTGTGGAAATCATGCGTCTTAAACATATAATTATTTTTCAAAACAAAATTGATCTTATCCAGGAGAATGTAGCTATCAACTAGCATGAGGCAGATCTTCCAAAGAATGACAAATTTCAATATACAAATTTTGCACACAAAATTAACAGTTTTGATACAGCACCAAAGAAGCTGCTTGCATCAGATTCTTGTCTTCGTCCTGACCATAGTGCACTAGAGATGGGAGTTCTATCGAAGGCTGGAGCTGAAAAATCCAATCTTGAGGAAAGACAACGGGAAAAAAACATATTAATATCTACAGATCCTGTATGGCACTATTCTCGGCAAGTTTCATAGCAGTGTCATAATAGCATATAGCCAACAAGTATCCTCTTCACTCGTATGTTGTTCCATTCCTGCTGATTTTCAGCCCGAAGCACGCTCAAATGGTTCAACTTGGCACGACAACTTTGAACTTGTAACTGCTCACTCTTGTTGCTCTCATCTAGCTGGACCGAATTGGTTACTGTGAATCAACAGAGATCAACAGTCCGCGCATCCGGTGTAGAAAAATCGGAGGAATCCGCCCTTTATACATTGAAATTATCCATAAAATATAGAGGAACTAGAGGAATCTGCCCTTTATCATTCTCTCCACCTCTCATGCAAATAATATTAAGTGTTCTTACTTGAATTCTTCTTCATCAGAAAGCAAGTCATCTAAAACCCTATCGTCTATCCCTTTATACATTGATTCGCATTGCCTGATTGATCATGAAGAGTATATAACCTTTCCGACAGATTGTTCAGCTTCCGCGGCGTAAAATTCAATGTTAATTATCAAATTAATATTGTCTAGTAATGGCACTAGGATTAAACTCTTTGAGTACAGACCATTGAAACCAAATTCTTTTGACTGGAAGGATTGGTCATGAAATGTGTGATTGTAAGATCCCTTTTCTTGTGACATGAGTCGGTGGTCCCTCGGTCAACCTCAATAGCGACCAGGGATTAACGATCTAATAGATGTGACCTTCCAGCCTTTCCACACAGTGACCAAACCATGGCAGTGATGCTTGCGACGACGGCTCCAAATTTGAAGTTCCAGCCTCTTGGTCCTAGTACAGCTTACACGTCCGTCTTCCTTGACTAATATGACTCCACCCTATTGATGAAATTTTCCCTTCTCTGGCAGTGCAAATTTCTCCCTATGATGGTCACCTGCACGGCTTGAGCAACAACGATAGCAAGCTCGAACGGTGGCCTTGCAATCTACGCTTCAGACCAGTTCGGATTTGCGTTGTTTGTTCATCATAACCCGAAGACAATGACCTACTCTCGACCTAGTCACCATGACCCAGTGCCGAATATTCTGGATCTGTTGTGCTACAGATCCTGTGCCCTCTGAGACGCTATGATCTTGTGACCTCAACAATTGATTAGGCAGTGGCCTTCCTGCACGCACTCTCTCTCTAGTGAATGGAAAATAGTGTGATTTCTTTGTGTAGCGTATTATGGATTCTGCAGTGGCCTTTCGTCCCTCCAAAAGGAGAGAGGCACAAAATGTTGCCGTGACATGATCACGTAGTCCTATTGCCAGTTTCAAATACCATTCAAAGTTGCAATACAGGTATCACCAAATGCATTCAAACGTTATAGATAGTGTTAATACGCAAACGCATGGGCATATACAGGTATCTCTGCGTGGCTCAGCAGATTCAACAACGTTCAAATGGGCACCCACAATCAATGCAATATGCATTCATTAAACCAAATGTTGATAACGCATAACGCATTCAAATTGAATCATGAAACGGTTTTGAAGTCTGAGTGTATTCAACTAAACAGGGCATAGGGCGTAGGAATTATAAATAGAATATGTCAGGGCAACGCAGGTAATGTGGCGTTCAGACCTGGCAGCGTTTCTCAGTTATGGCAGAGATAGTGTAGCGCTGGAAGGACAGAGGGAGAGCAGCGCTAGAAGGACAGAGGCGGTGGTCAGAACAGTTGGTCAGGGAATAACAGGCCACACATCATGGCTCTGATACCATGTTAAACAGACATGGACAGCCAAAACAATAGGAAAGATAAATCATGCAGTGCATTTTTTATTCACAAATGATGTATATTTATGGTACATTATGTGACCGTTGGGATTCACATACCAAGGTCTCTTGGACTGCTTTGTCCATTCGGCTTCCACGCTAACCCTTTAGGATTAGGTGTCCAACAGTTTTCCTTTAATATTGAGGCCCCTGATGTTGCATGAAACTATTTTCATGGAGAATTTACACACAAAGGAAGTATAATGTGAATAAAAAAAATGTTTCAAGATTTAAGTGCTTAAAAAGTGCCACTTTGTGACTCCTATATTTCCTTAACTTAGGATTGAATGGTGAAATTGATGGCCTTAAGGGAAATTGACCAATGAAAATCCAAAAAGAGGTGAATTTTGACTTAACAACATACAAGTTAATATACTAAAAAAATTATCCATTACAATTTCATCAAGCAATGAATCATTACACTATAAAAGACAACCTATAAACCTTTCTGGAACTTTTTGCTAAACCATGTTCAAAATAGAGCTAAGTGTTACTTCACACTATTTTGGAAAAGCTAACAAACCCAATAGCTCTAGAAATCATTTTTTTTAACATTCTGGCTCATATTACAATTCTATAAATTTCATCTTACCCAATTTTTAGCTATACCACAATAATCTATGATATAATATGGACCCACTCTCCAGAGGTAATGAAATTGAGCATTTTTAATTCTTGTTGGCACCTTTCAAACTCTATTTCCATGTTTTTAAATCCTAACCACTACTAGCAGACAAGGGAAGTTTTTCCTTCCAAAGGAAGTTTTGTAGAATTCCCACCCTACCTTACCTTTCACTCCACCTAAACCTAGTCTGGTTGAAAACTCGTTACTTACATCCCCGCAGGCATTGTATTTAGTGCTAAACTCATAGTAATATCAAACTATTTTTAAAAACTTTATGGTTGAAGTTCAAAATCAATTGGATTTAGAGCTAAATTGAAATCACGATTTTATTTCTCTTTTACATTATAATTTATGGAGTTCAAAATAATTTGAATGGAATCATTGTCCTCACTAGGTATAATGTAATTAGTTTGATAATGAATAAAATGAAGTAATTATTTCTCAGTAACATTAGGATCCAATATATCATAGACAAAAGTACATGCATTAAAAACAACTCAATATTTCATGTGACATTCATATTGTATGTGAATTACAATTGTAATTTGAACTAAAGCTTCCAGTAACTCTTAATTTACCAATTGGGTATGGACATCATAAGAAACATTCACAATATAACATGAAGAACAAATGGGTAGCTACTTCATACGCATTAAAACATGCTTCTACTACTTAATGTGAATTACAAGTGTAATCTTATATGGATCTCCAATATATCTTAAACCGTATTTCCATTTTATTTTTTAGTACTATTAAATGTTATTATGTCCTACCTCAATTTGTGGTCAATATTATAACACAAATATACATTGTGTATGGAATTAGTACTAACATGTAATATTGATTGTTTTTCTAGAACGCTACAGGTAATGATCGTGAAGATGATGATACAAACTATGTTGAGCTTACATTAGATGTCATAGATGATGATGATTAGGATGGAAATTTCATTGGTGATGATGATGTGGATGAGATTATCAAGATGGTCAGGATGATGATCATGGAAATGATCATGAGGATGATATTGACTATGATTTATGTGGTGCTAGCTAGCCATGTGCTATTTTTTATATTTAGTTGGAATGCCTTAATATGATAATCACACATTTTAATTTTAGTTGATTTGAATAATGATGATGATACTATCAGTGCTATCTTGTTACCTTTTGAATATGTTGAAAATTGTTTAGAATTTTTTTATGAAGAATTATTGTGTATGATGAGATTCCTATTTTTTTATGGATGTTGTGAATTTACCATAGAATAATAATACCTATGAGACATTTTGATTTGGTAATCATACATTGATTTTTTAGTTGATTTGATTAAATATGTTGATGATATTGTCATTATTATCTTGTTATTTTATGTATATATTGAAAATTATCAACATTGTTTTAGTGGAGAGTTATTATGTATGATGATATTACTATCTTTGTATAGATGTTGTAAATTTACCTTAGAATAATGATATTCATGAAAGAATTTGATCTGATAATCACACATTTGAATCTTAGTTGATTTGATTAAAAATGATGAGGATATTATTAGTATTATCTTGTTGCTTTATATATCTGTTGAAAATTGTCATTTCAATTTATTGTTATGGAAAATCATTACGTATGATGATATTACTATTTTTAGATGTAAAGTTGTGAATTTACCTTGGAATAATGATATTTGTGATAGGTGTTGATTTAGTAGTCATATATATATTGAAAATTTTCAATGATTTTTGATGGAGAATTGTCTTATATGATGATACTGCTATTATTTTTTATAAATGTTGTCACTACGTAATTGAAATTTGTAAAATGAACCCATAAAGGGGGTCATATAAGGAAATACAAGTACAACTATAAGCAAGAAGAAAAAAGTGGATGTAACCATGTATGCAAAATTGGGAGTACAACTGGATGTTAAACTAGCCATAAAAATAATATGCAAACAATGACACAAAAAGGGTTTTAAAGTAGGATAAAAAAAGGGTGGAACACTAGACACAAAGAAGGGAACAAAATATGGCATACAAAAGGATACCAAATTAGGCACAAAAATCGACACCAAAATGATGATGCAAAGGATGGTATGAAATTAGGATGCAATTAAAGACACAAAATAAGATGCAAAATGAGACTAAAAAAGGGTGAAACCAAGGATTCCATATTGGATGCCAAAAATGATGCATAATTATATGCAAATTCAAACTCAAATCTAGGTGCAAAACGAGATGAAAATGTGTACACAAAAAGTGGCATAAAAAAGGATGAAAATTTGGATGCCAAAAAGGATGCAAAAATAGACACCTAAAAGGATGCAAATTTGGACTTTAAAAATGGTGCAAAATCAAACACAAGTAGAAAAATGGGGGAAAAGTTGGCATTAAAATGGCTCAAATTTGGATGCAAATTGAGATGCAATAGTGTATGTAAAATGTGGTGCAAAAATAAATGCAAAAGTAGACGGAAAAAATGGTTGAAAATTGAACATAACATTAGACACAAAATGGGATAGAAAGATGGATGCAGCACATGGTTCAACTTAGGATACAAATTTAGATGTAAATTTGGATGCTAAAAAAGAATGAAAAATTGGATGCAAGAAATGGTTTTAAAAATGATGCTAAATGGGATGCAACAAATTATGAAAAATTAGATGCAAAATATGGTGCAAAACAGGATGCAAAAATGGATGATTTTTTTTCTCTAAATCAGATTCAACATATGGTGCAAAATTGGATGCAAAAAATGGCTCAAAAAAGGATGTAAAAACGGGTGAAAAATTAGAATAAAAGAATGGCACAAGACTAGATGCAAAATTTTATGCAACCAACTCACAAAATAGAAGAAAATATAGATCAATGACTTCAAAATCAGCCTCTTCAAGGGGGCATCCTCCTTTACATTAAACAAATGAGTAATTCTTCGATAATACAAATGAAAAAACCTCATTTCTATATATATGAGTCTAAGGGGTCACAACATAATCAAAGCCGACATAACAATAATAATATAAGGGAACAACAATAACAATAGTTGGTTTCTATGGGGTACAATAATAACAAAATGGGGATAATAGGGGCACAAAAATAACAATAAGGGCTACAATGGCAATAGTAATGGTGGAATTACTAATATTATAGAGACCTAACATGCCCCTCTCCTTCAAAATTTTTTTGTCCTAAACTCTTGAGTTTTTTTGGATACTTATGTATAAAATTCTCATCCTCCATGTAGAAACTTCAGTGGGTAAGTTCTTTGACCTGATGGGGTACTCTGAAATTGCTTGATTCCATAGCCGTTGAGTTATTGTTTCTATGACTGCTTCAAGTTCGAATGTGATTTTTCCTTCCTCGTCAAGCTTTGGAAATATTCTTTAAACTGGGAGATTATCACCTATAACCTTATTTAAGAATGAAACGTGGAAAATTGGGTGCACTTGGGAAACTGCAGGAAGCTCCAATTTCTATGCCATAGTACCAATATTTTGCAACACCTTGTATGAAACATAATAATTTGGTGATAATTTATTATCCTTATTAGCTTGCTTGAGGGACATTTGTTTATATGATTATAGGCATAGAAATACCCAGTCACCTACTTCAAAACTTCTTTCGCTATGATGTTGATCTTCCTGTTGTTTCATTCTATTCCACGCCAAAGTGAGGTTATCCTTTAAGAGTTGGAGGATTTTTGTTGATTCTCAATGTGATCTTCCACTACTTGAATATTAGAATTTTCTAATAAATTTGATGTGATGGATGGTGGATGATATCCATAAAGTACCATAAATGGGGTCATTTTTGCTGTAGTATGGAAGGAAGTGTTATACCATCATTTAGGCAGAGGCAACCATTTGACCCATTGTGTTGTTTATCAAATACAAAGAAACAAGGATATCCTTCCAAACAATTGTTTACTATCTCAGTTTTCCCATTAGATTGAGGATGATAAGATGAGCTATGAGCTAACTAAGTACCTAGACAAGAAAATAATTATGTCCAAAAATTTCCAATGAAAATGGGATCTTTGACGCTTACAATAATATTTGGGTTTCCATGTAGATTTTGAATTGTTAACATAAATGCAGTAGCAATTGTGTTGGTTTTAAATGGATGAGATAATGCAAAAAAGTGTGCACACTTGGCATGTTTGTCAACTACCCCCATGATGACACTCTTTCCTTCAGACTTGGGTAAACCTATGATAAAATCCATTGAAACCTCCTCCCAACATTGACTTAATTGTTGTAGAAGGAATGGATAAACGTTGTAATATGCATGGGGTCTTAATTGTTTCAACTTTATTTTGTTGACAAACCAAACATTCTGCCACAAAATTTTGAATATAAGATTTAAGGCCATCCAAAAAAAATTCCTTCTTAACCCTGTGGTAAGTTTTTAAAAATCATGAGTTCCCTCCTAATGGAGAGGTGTCCAATTCCATAAGAATCTTTGTACCATAATGAATCACTTTTCAATCAACCTTTTCATAAATCACGCCTCTTCAATTTGTAACATCAAAATCCCAAACTTCGTCTCGTCCTAGTAGAAAGAGTTCTCCTTGTTTTGGATATTGTCCTGCTGCGATAGATGTAATGTCTAAGCTTACAAGGCTTAACATTTCTTCGACTATCTACAAACTTTTGTTATAACACATATCAGTCACTTCGATTATCAATGAATTATTGTGATGATTATAATACATATCGACAATGGGATTTTTTATTATGACACATATCGACAATAGGCTCGTCACTAAGTGGTCACATTTTTCCATAGAGCTGCAATGGAACAAGATAGAAGTGCTTATAAACTACAAATAATATGTTGAGGACTATGAGCAAATTTCTAACAAGTGTTAAATACAAAGTCAAATTCTCACAAATTATATTCCCGAAAAATATTTGGAAGCTTTGTATCGTCTTTGTCATCACACCACTCTCACCTTCGCAGGCTCTCAAAATAATTGATGGATGATGAAACTCTGTATGTCGGCTCTTCCTCTTTTTCTTGAGGATGAGGTTGTTTTTCCTGGAGAGACTCCGTCACCTGCTCAATTGGGGGAAAGTGTGAGCTCCCAACAAAAGTTATGTCTATCTCTAGCAATAACATCTCATACCTTGCCTTCTTATTTATGTGCTCTTTCATTGCTATGTAGCAATAGCATCTCATGCCTTGCCCTCTTATTTATATGCTCTTCCATTGCTAATATTGTTGAGAGTACGAAATCGCTAAATAAGTAAATCATTCGTTGGGTTTAATGCACTACACAAAATATATTTTAGGAAAGAAAGCCTAATTCTCAGATCCATGTCTCAAAACGTTTTGTTATACTGGACAAAACTAAACTTGGGGTTTATTTGACATTTGATTTCAGTTTCGTTTTTACTTTTAATCTTCTTTTTCCTTAATGTAAATTAGTTTCACAATTAGTTTTCACTTTTAATATCTCTCCTTTTTAAGTCTTAAAAAAAGTGCGTGCTCACCACACAACTGAAGTACATGTGAACAAATGCTACAAGGGATTTTTTTTAAGGGATGAAAAAAAATGTAGAAAACCATCGAAGAAAGGGGGAGATCCAATAATGAATCTATTGAAGCTTAAACATAGCTAACAAAGAAAAGTCAATGGATTTAATGGAAGAATGAAAAACAATATTAAAAAAATGTAGAGATTCAATAATACTAAATTGGTTGAAGATTGAATATAATACTTTTTTAAGTATAAGGGAAGAAATAAAGTAGAAATGACATCTATAGCTGCTCTATAGGAATAAGGATAGCTGGGAGTCTGTAATCCAAGATTTAGGGTAGAGCAGATGTGAAGGAATTGTGTTCTCTAAGCTTGAGGAGGATTGTCTCATGTAGAAATCACATCTACTCAAACAACTCTCCGGCAACGGTGCTAAAAAGTGATGAGCACAAGTATTGTAGCAAGAATGCTACAACTCCTAGGGCTACCAACTTTACTTTATCAACCTCAGGCTCGTATGAACTTGGAGGTGATAGTGTTGTATAAAAAAGTAGATGCAATGTCCACTCTTTGTCACTGCTGAGATGACGATAGACCACTAGGGTTTCTTATTGGTTGTGGAGCCTGATTATCTTTTGTATTCAAAGATTTCAGCTGGATTTATACCCCAGGAAGACTGTACAACCCTCCACGGGGGGGCGTGAGGGGGGGGAGGGGGGGACTTATCCCCCCCGTAGGGGTTTGGCAAATAACCCCTGATAGGGGTCGAGGGCAAGCCGGTCCCCCGATGGGGTCTGGGGGGGCCAATCCCCTCCCAGCTAGGGGGTCCGGGGGCTAATGGTCCCTCGACAGGGGTTCGGGGCTAGCCCCCCCGAAGCTAAAAATAGATGTAAAATTGCCTTGTAAAAGTCTAGTAAATTCTAATCAATCTGGGCCATTAATTAGGCAGATGATCTGATGGTAGAAGTTATGTTTAATTTAGGTTTTTTTTGTTCTAGAAGGCAACCCCTCACTATATATGAGGGAATTGTATTCCGTCTAGGTAGATCTATATTCTGAGTGAGAAAGAGAGAGGAGATTGAGAGCAAAGAGGGAGTTACAACGGATCTGCTGTAGGTTGTATCTCTTCAATTTTCTGGATATTATAATAAAAGAAGGACTAGTTGTTTCTCCGTGGATGTAGCCTAAACTGGGTGAACCACATATATCTGTGTCTCTCTTGTTTTATGCGTTTTCTGTGTTTATATTTCTGCAATATTTTATGTGTTCCATTGCTCTGTAATATATAATTTTCTAACAACTGGTATCAGAGCTGAAGGTCTATTTGGATGATAAACTCGCAGGAGAGAAGGGTTCCTGGTTTGAGTGGGAGCAATGGCAGAAGAGGTAGGTTTAGGCTCGAAAAATTTAATGGCCAAAACTACTAGCTCTGGAAGATTCAAATGGAATATTATCTGTATCAAAGAGATCTGTACCTACCATTGAGCGGAAAGACAAAGAAGCCGATGGTTATGACAGACACAGAATGGGATATTCTCGACAGAAAGGCACTTGGAACAATACGTTTGTGCCTAGCAGCGTCGGTAGCGTTTAATATTTCAAAGGAAACAACAACAGAGGGTTTAATGTTGGCATTAGCCAAACTATATGAAAAACCCTCAGCCTCAAATAAAGTATTTCTTATGAATCGTTTATTTAATATGAAGATGTCAGAAGGTGGATCTATTGTTGATCATTTAAATGATTTTAATACAGTTACAATTCAGTTAAGTTCTGTAGGGGTAAATTTTGATGATGAAGTTAGGGCTATGTTATTTCTGTGCTCATTGCCAGAAAGTTGGAATGGCTTAGTTATGGCCATTAGTAACTCTGTCTCTAGATCTAGTACTTTAAAGTTTGATGATGTTGTCGGTGCAATCCTTAGCGAGGAAATGTGATGGAAAAGCTCCGGTGAGACATCAGGTAATACTTTGACTGTAGAGACTAGGGGAAGAAAAATGGAAAGAGGAAAGAACCCAGGATATCGTAGTAAGTCAAGAAAGGAAGATCCAAGTCCAGATTGGGGATAGTGTGCTGGAAATGTGGGAAGAAAGGACACCTAAAGAAAGACTGTAAGTCTTGGAAGGGAAAAGAAGGAGACGCGTAGCAAGAAACTAATCATGAAGCAAATGTAACAGGTGATGTGTTGCAAGATGCTTTGATTCTTTCATTAGAAAATATTATTGATGCCTGGGTGGTAGATTCAACGGCCTCATTCCATGCCACACCTGATAAGAAACATTTTCATGATTATGTTCAATGAGATTTTGGACAGGTTCGATTGGGTGATGATAAACCTTGTAAAATCGTTGCAATGGGTACAGTTTTCATAAAACAGCGAAATGGAAATTAGTGGCTATTAAATAAGGTAAGGCATGTTCCAGATCTAAAGAAAAATTTGATTTCAATAGGGCAGTTAGGAGGTGAAGGTTGTGTAAGTACTTTCACAGATAAAACCTGGAAGGTCACTAAAGGATCCCTAGTAATAGCGAAAGGAGAAAAGGTTGGTACATTGTATTTATGCAATGGTATTTCTAATTATGTTAATGCTTTAACCTCTATAAGAGAAGATACGACATTATGGCATCATAGGCTTAGGCACATGAGTGAGAAGGGGATGCGGATTCTTCACTCAAGAAATTTGTTGCTAGGTTTGAAGCATGTTGATTTAAAATTCTGTGATAATTGTGTTTATGGAAAATAGAAGAGAGTCAGATTCCTTAGAGTTGGGAATGAAAAGGAGCGAAAAATTAGAGCTTTTGCATACAGATGTTTGGGGACCTACTCATGTATCATCTCTTGGTGGCTCTCATTATTATGTTACTTTTATTGATAATGCAACCAGAAAAACCTGGATTTATTGTATTCGAAATAAATATGATGTATTTGATACTTTCAAGAAATGGAAAGCCTTGGTTGAGAATGAGACAGGGAAAAGGTTGAAGTGTCTCAGATCAGATAATGGAGGTGAATATTGCAGCAAAGAGTTTGATAGGTACTGTTCAAAGAATGGAATTCACAGAGAGAAGACAGTTCTAGGAACACCACAAGAAAATGGTGTGTTAGAAAGGATGAATAGGATAATCATGGAGCGTGCAAGGTGCATGAGATTGCCTTTACAATTTTGGGCAGATGCTGTAGATACTGTTGTTTATCTAATAAACAGTGGGCCTTCAAGTTCCTTGGATGGTGGTATTCCAGAGGAGGCATGGACAGGTAAGAAGTTAAACTACTCATTTTTAAAGACTTTTGGTTGTGATGCCTTTGTCCACATTAACAAAGAAAATAGAACAAAGCTTGAGGCAAAATCAAAGAAATGAGCCTTTATTGGATATGGTGTTAATGATTCTGGTTATCGCTTATATGATTATGAAAATCACAAAATAATTAGGAGTAGAGATGTAATATTCAATGAAAAGGTCTTGTATAAGAATCAGTTGCAAGAAAGAAACAGGGAAAAGAAAACAGAGAATACATAGTGCTTGATGATATCACAGGAAAATTGATGGTGCCTAAAAATCACAATGATCAACAACCAGAACAAAAACCACAACAGCAACAAGCACTTCAAACACCTGAAAGTGGTGTTAGAAGATATACCAAGATAAGTAGACCCCTGAACGAACTCTCCTTCATTATATTATGTATTGTTGACTGATTCTGGTGAACTAGAGTGTTATGAAGAAGCAGTGCAGGTAGAAACTAGGAAGAAGTGGGAGCAAGCCATGAAAGAAGAGATGGACTCCTTAGCACATAACCAGATTTGGGACTTAGTTAGGTTGTTTGTAGGTAAAATAGCATTGCAAAATAAATGGGTTTATAGGCTGAAGGAAGAAGATGGAGGAAAACAAAGGTACAAAGCTAGACTTGTGGTGAAGGGTTTTGCATAGAAGAAAGGTATTGGTTTTGATGAAATATTTTCTTTTGTTGTTAAAATGACTTAAATCAGAACTATTTTAAGTTTAGTAGCAATTGAAGATTTGCATCTCGAGGAGTTAGATGTAAAGACAACCTTTCTCCATGGGTTTTTGGAGGAAGAGATATATATGCAACAACCACAAGGATATGAGGTAAAAGGGAAGGAGAAACTAGTGTGCAGTTTGAAGAAGAGCTTGTATGGCTTAAAACAGGCTCCAAGGTAGTGGTATCTAAAATTTGACAGGTTTATCTCTGAAAAAGGTTATACTAGATGTCACTCTGATCATTGTTTTTATCTCAAAAAGCAAAATGATGGCAGCTATATTATATTGTTATTGTATGTAGATGACATGCTTGTTGCAGGATCTAACATTCAGGAAATAAATGTGCTCAAAAGAAAATTGGCAAATTCATTTGCAATGAAGGATTTGGGAGCTGCAAAACAAATCCTTGGTATGAGAATAACTAGAGACAGGAAAAATCGTAAATTAACATTGTCTCAAATGAGTACATACAAAAGGTGTTGAAAAGATTTAACATGCACAATGCAAAACCAGTTAGTACACCTTTTGCTAGCCATTTCAAACTTAGTAAGGAAATGTGCCCAAAGACCCAAGAAGACATGGATTATATGTCTAAAGTTCCATATGAATTAGCAGTTGGAAGCTTAATGTATGCAATGGTCTGCACAAGGCCTGA
>APFE030197441.1:12203-34636 GCA_000404065.3 Pinus taeda | reverse complement strand
AAAAATCACCATGTGCGCGGGTCCACAAGTTTCAAAAGCAATTTTTGAGTTTTTTGTGGTCATTTTGCTTTGTTGGTCTTGGAGAAGGAAAAGAAGTGGTGATATTCAAGGAGGGATTAAAGATCAAACAGCGATTATCATCACCAACCAAAAAAAAAATTTGTCTATCAAAGATTCAAGATCAATCATACAAACTTCATTTCTTCCATTCACGGGTATGTTCTTAAATACCCCCATGTTAATGACTTTTTTCATAGATTTAAATTTTAAGCATATGCTTGCTTGCCTCTTGGACTATCAACATTTTCCTTCTTTGTTTTTTTGTCATTTGCTATGATTTTCATGGCAATGAACCAATGAAAGGGTTTTCTCCATATTTGGCTTCATTTTTGTTTTTAACTTTCTTATGCAGCCTCATATTGCCATTTTTCAATGCAAATAATGTAGTAAAATTTTGATTTATCTAAATGAAGAGGCTCTTATTTTTTGTGTATTGGGGGTTTAATGCCATTTTTTTGTCTTTTTTGTGCCCTAGGACTCAATTTTGAAGTTGTCCATTAAACACTCCCACTACAAATATGCTAAAGCCCTTGGATCCATTTTGGCAGTATGGGGACCCTGATGGTGGGACAAATCAGCAAATACTAAGTTGCAAATTGTGTGGGGCCAGGATGATGGGAGGGGTATCCCAATTAAAATACCATTTGAATAGAATCCCCGTACATGATGTTGGGCTTTGTAATAAATCTAGCCTAGAGCTTATAAGAGCTGCATATGAAGCAATTGAGGCAAAAGACAAAGAAAGAAGAAGCAGCTACAAACAAGGCCAAACATGCAGGCAGATCTTCAGGGCTATCTGCTTCTGAGACTGAGTTTGAGGGTAGTGGGAGGGGCTCCACACCTTCACCTCTCGATGTTACTGGGAGGTCATCATTTTTTCTTCCACGAACCAGACATGGAGCATAACCTTCAATAAAGTCAGTAATTAAAAAAAAAGGAGAAGCAAGAAGCAAACAGAGTTATGGGGAGGTGTCTTTACTTAAGTGACTTACCTCTCAACATCACCAAAAACAATCTATTTTGGCAGGCAATGCATGATGCTATTGTTGTTGTGCGCCCAGGGTACAAAAGTGCTCCATATGAGGAGTTGTAGGGGCCAATACTTCAAGAGAAAAAGGACATCAACTCTAGATTGGCGGAGTTGAAGCAGTCATGGGATGTCTTTGGACGCACAATGATGTCTAATGGTCAGACAAATAGGAAGGGTAGATAGGAAGGGTATGACCCTTCTAAATTTCTTGCTACAATGTCCTAAAGGTACCATGTTTATTAAATCAGTGGATCCATCAGCACATGTAAAAGATGCGGCATTGATATGTGAGTCGTTAGATGGGTTCGTCCAAGAGATTGGTGTGTAAAATGTAGCACAAGTCATAACAGATAATGCAACTAATTATGTGGATGTTAGCAAGATGCTTATGGACAGGCACATTGTATCGATTTGATGCTCGAGGATATGGAGAAACTCTCCTTCATCAAGGAGGTGATTGCTATGGCTAAGAGCATCCACAAGTTCACATATAAGTTTATAAGCATGCTTTTGTTCTTAGCCTCATGAGGAGATGCACCAAAAATAGCAAGTTGTGACGTCCTACAATCACACGTTTTGTCACTAACTTCATTACTATTCAATCTTTTCTTCAATGTCAGTTTGAGTTGAAGCAAATGTTTGTTTTTTATGAGTGTTGTGATTGTAGATACAACAGGAGACAAGATGGGAGAGCCGTTGCAAAATTGGTGTACATAAACTCCTTTGGGCAAGGAGTAGAAGAAGTGTGCTCAGTTAATGAACCTATATTAAAGGTTCTAAGATTGGTAGATGGGGATAAGCCTGCAATGGCTTATTTGTATGAGGCCATGGATAGGGCCAAAGAGACCATTCATGCTTATTATGTAGAAAAGGGTTTTGTTGGGTTTAATTGACATATGATCTTATGGGATGTGATTGATAGTTGGTGGACAGGGATGCTTCGTCAACCCATTCATGCAGCAACACTTTTCCTCAACCCCGCATTTTCCTACAAATGCAACTTTGATTTGATTGTGAGGAGATGGAAGGGCTCCATACCTGTATTCATAGGATGGTACCTGATCCCGAGCTTTACAACAAAATCAATTGCGAGATAGAGATGTATCGAGATGGTGTTGGACTATTTGGCCTTGATGATGTTATTCATGAAAGGACCATCTTCATGCCATGTAAATGACAAGTCATGACTCATTAGAATTTACTAATTCAGAATTCTAGATTTTTTAAATTCAATTATGTTTTATCTGAAATCTTATTTATATTTTAACTTTTCTTTATTTTGTTGTAGATGCTTGGTGGCTAAGCTATCGTGCAAGGGCACCAAAATTGCAGAAATTGGCCATCAGAATCCTCAATAAAAGTCGTAAGACCTGTAGCACTTCGCGGTGTGAACACAATTGGAGTGTATTTGATAAAATACACTCAAAGAAGCGCAACAAGTTATAGCTTTGAACTTCAACTAAGCAATTAAATTTGTTGTAATTTATGACCCTCAAGTGTCAAGACTCATTAATTTTTTTATGACACTCTTATAGGTTGGAGTTCTGACACCTTAATGACTTGGTGTATATCTATTACAATCTCTGACTATGGGTGAAGCAAATAGGGAAACCACTAGATGTGGATGTGGATGTGGATGTGGATGTTGTTTCCTTAGACAATATTGATGTATTGTCTAAATGGAGGGTGGAGTCTGAGGTACCCATCATGGAGGGTCACCTGCATGGTTAGAGGAGAAACCATTAGTACATGGGCAGCAAGAGGAGGATGACTTGGGGTAGGAGCAGTAACAGGAGGAGGAGGAGAATGTGGGAACATCAGCACCATCTTCTACACATATAGGAGAGCATAGTTCTGTATCCAGCAGTCATTGTTTGACATTAGGTGCAAAGCCAGGGCCTTCTACAGCTACAGGCAAGCCTGGAAAACAACCCATCATCTTTTCCCATAAAAGGGGGAGAGGGCATTGTACTCAGATAGCTAGCTGTTAGTTTTGTTTTTTTGCTACATTTAACTCATGATGATGAGATACATTTATATATGTGATGTTATTTTGTATTGGTTCTCCACATTTGAGTCCTTGATTGGACAATTATCAGGGATCAGCAGGATCTGGTATCGCCTTTGATGTATCATTTTTATTTGACATCCACTAAATCATATATATCAGTGTTTTTTCATAATTATGTGCCAATGTGTTTATTTCATGTTGTTGTTGCTTTATATGTTTAAAAATCTGAAAAAAATGAATATATTTTGCATTTTTTAATGTTTGTTGCAGTTTGCCGATTTTTTTGCCAGTGTTGCCAAAACTTCATTTTCAAGACCCTCGTCAATTTTTTGCCAACGCCGACTCTTTCAACACCACTTTACACAGTGCATTTTCATCAAAATTTAAATAAAAACAACCTTGCACTCAACAGAACACTGGGCCAATGTCCAGGGTGGGGTGTCATCTGTCAACAAGTGGAGGAAGGTGAAATTGATAGTTTGTATGTTGGGAGAGAAGGGGATGGAATGGAGGACAGAGAGAGAAGCTCTCCTTCCACTCAACATCCTGTTTGCTCCCATTTCCAAATCTTGTAGAACCCTACTAGTCAGCTTGATGATGATAGGAAGGTATGCTAAGATGGGACAAACTGGAGTTGATTCAGGGGGCTGCACTTGATAATAAGCATGAGTCTCATTGTCACTGAAAATGATGCTCCAATCTCTCTTTTGGAAAGCTGGTGAACTCCTCCTGGTCATTGGATCTCAACAATTCTAGCACCAAGGAAAGGGGTTTGCTACATATGGAAATATTGGGACTTCAACCAGTGAGGTGGGCAATGATGGGGAGAAGGAGAAGCCTGCCTTGGAAGGTGACAATGTATCAGAGCCCAAACCTAGGAAACACTGGGAAGACCTTGCTACCTTGTGCAGTCAAGCTACAAAGACGAACATGTGAGGAGATCAAACAGATTGAAAGGTAATCTTGTTATGCTCCCCTTTCTCAGTAAAACCAAGGAGTCTAGTGCTAGCAGTGAGAAGAAGTTTATTTCCAAGTTTTCAAGCACTGTTGTGGAGAATGTAATGACCATAGAAGGTAGACATAGAGCTCAGATTATATCCTGGAATGAAGAATATGAGTTCATCCTCAACACCCCCCCCCCCCCCCCCCAAGAACAAAGGTCATACTAGAGGGAGGAAAACTCTTTGCTCAGATTTCCATCCCTTTTCTGGAACATTAAGGAATTCATAGCTATAGTCATTGAGGATGCCAATGAAGAGGGCACTGGTCGTAGCAGTATGGAGAAGAACATGAGTGAAATCCTTAAGAAACTCAAACAGGACGAGGAGATCAAGATGGATATCCCGAGGATCAAGATAACCCTGGGGCCTGGACAAGCAGCAGCACAGTACAGTGGGAGATATATCTCAGAAGCCATTCATTGTTAGACTAGGCATGCTCGTACATGTTTACTTTATGCCTTTTTCTTCAAACTCGTTGTTGATATGTTGGGCTCTATTATGGAAACACTTGAGCTGTTTGTGACATGCTGGAAATTCTCCATATTTAGGTTTCATAATCTAGTTAGTTGTGGACCTGATATGTGGAGGATATACATACCTCCGGTTTTGTTATCTGAATGGTGATGAGTCTAATTAAGTGCCGTTTTGGTCTTCTTCACCTAGATCTTCTCTTTATGGTTTTTTTATTTTTGGTATCTTTTGTCAATCTACAAAACTTGGCACCTTATGGCAAAAATTTATAAGCATGTTCCTAGTATGGAAGGCCCATACCCTGTACAGTCCAATCACATTGTTACTGATCCAATCCTGCTCTGTAAATGTAGCCATATTGTATAGGTAGTTTAGATATTTTTCTTTATTTACCAAAAGAAATAGAACATTTAGCCAAATTCAAAAGGCCCAATGCAAAGCAAGTACAAAACTATCAAAAATAAATAAAGATTTGAGAAAGGCAGCAATCAAAATCAAAAAGGCATATGTTTATACCATGTAAAAGTAGGACATTACAAAGGGCATGGAGAAAAACAAAATATAATTTGTCTTATCAAATATCAATTGTGTTGCTAGCAAATATGTAGAGAGAAGCAAAGACATTGCTTTAAATGACCTTTTTGTTGCATCCTTGAAGGCTGAAAATGTTCCACCAATATAGAACCATCTTAACCTGGACCTATCAAGTCCTGAGAGGGATCAAATATATGGATGTGCAAACCTCTTTTAGAGTGAAAAAATTTAGATTGCACTTCCACAGATTTAATCCCTCTCAGAGCTTGATATATCCTGGGTTAAGATGGATCTACACTGGTTCTATTTTCATTCACATCACTGCTTTATAAAAAAATCCCAGCCGACAGTGGAACATTGCCTTTTCCGCTGTTCTTGCCCATGACTTTTAAGGAGTTTATGAGAACAGCGGAACATTGCCTTTTAAGGAATTTTTGAAGCAGTCAAACACTGATTTAGAAAGAAAAATCACCTTGTTCAGCCAAAAAAGTGCAGATCATAGGTGAAATTAGGTTAACAATCAAGATGTCATTATGTAAAGTAGTTGTTTGAAGTCAGAAATAAATTTTAGGGAAATTCCATGGCCACTGCTTTTCAGTGCCTTTGATGCCCTTAACAAATCAGTGTGCAGGAGATAGTAAGAGAATAATTTTTTAAAGTTTAAGTCGTATATAAAAAGGGAATATTGAAGTGAAACTTTTTAATTTGCCATTTTCTTTTAAAGTTAAATTGATCTTTCCAATAGCGCTTTTTAGTGCCCATGGATATTTTCTTTAAACATGGTTCCTAGACAAATTTTTCAACGACTTTTCTGGTTCTATTAAAAGAATATTTCGTAATAGTAGGAAGTCATCAAAATTAAATTTCTCAATGTATGTATGACCAATGACAAAAATAACAGAATACGGAATTTTAAAAGCAACAATATCCTCTCTATAAGACCATGGTATATGGCTAGTGCAAAAGAATCACAACTCAAAAAAAGCGGTGAAAGAACAAGAGACGATTGAAAGGAATCTCGGGGAAGCGTTGGCAATTGTGCTGTTATATGACGCCATTTCATGCACCCAGACGCATCCCAAATGCAGATATAATGGGGGATGTGTGGAACACATAGAAGTCCCCATACAAGACTTCAAATGGAACCAGGGTCTTTTACTTGAGTAATCAATTATATAGATTGAAGATGAGTGGAAGTGAATTAGTCACAGATTACTCACCAAAGTTGATGATTTGATTCAGGCCATGAAAAGAGTCAACCTAGACCATGGTAATTGACCAAACCAAAATAAAGGAGAATGAATTAGGAAGGAAAGCATTTAAATTAGTGGCTCTTGGAAATGATAAGGCTTCAGAGCCATCGGGAGTCTCCGAGGACACACCTCATTGGTTCAAGAGATTACATCAGCATTAATTTCAGCCTAATTCAAAAGAGAGAGAATGGATGAGATATGAAGCACAATTTAGACCATGAGAATTGGCTACCTTATGATGTGAATCACATATAAATATGAGGGGAATTTCCCCATATAAGGTATCATCTAATCACCTGACACGGGGATTCGGGACAAGTAGGATTCGAGATTTGTGGGTGTCGGATTCCGGACACGCTGACCCCCCGGAACAGGACACGTTAGGATTCATTCTATATTATTTTATATATAATATATATATATATATATATATATATAATATATATTAAAAATTAGATATTATCATATTTCTTACACAAATTTTAATTAATGATACAAATTTATTGATTTCAAACATAAATCTTCATCTATAGCTATTAGCATGCATAGTACATACAAAATTCAAATAAATGTCAGTGGTACTGGTCACATAAATGATAAATCTATTAAAAATTTAAATCATGATTCATAATTCATAACTGAAAAACAACTTACAACTACAAGATAGTAAGATAAACACACTGACAACTGTAGTTTTCTCATTAAGTCATCAAATCAAAATGTGTTACATAGGTAGTGTTGGTGCAATGCCAATGGCAAATAGAAATAGAAAATATAAAACAACTACAGGTATACAAGCCTCAAGGCATCAATCAGCATCAGAATTAGCATCACTGTCCCCATCATCATGGTCCCCACTGCTCTCCTCTGCGTCGTCCTCCTCCCCTGTATCCATAGTCGCCTCTGCATCTGCTGGTGTGGAGGTTGACCCTTCTAAGTCATCAAATCTAACAGGCTCTAGCACAGTAGCCTTGGATCATTGAGATCCATGTTGGCCAATGCCAACTCAACACTGCTGTCCAGACCCATATCATCAGGAACAATGTTACTTGGGAGCAGGAGCGAAAGCGGGGAGCGGGAGCGAAATTGGGAGCGGGAGCGACATATTCAGAGGCTCTTGATTAAATACGAGTTCCATACCCTAATACATGACAAAATTCAATGGAAACATTGCAATCCCCCAATCCTAAAATCCTGAAAAACTGATAAGTCTGCTAGATTTTGAATGAAATCTAAAATTCTACTTTCTCCATATGAAATCCAATGAGGCAGGAACCACTCTCAAACATCCTGAGTCATTTCATGGTAATGTTAAAAATTTAAGTAAAAGGATGAAAATTACTTTAAAAATTTAACATTACCATGAATAGCGTATCAATACTAGGGCCTAGACTTGATCATGAAGCTGCCAAAATGCTCTACTCCTTGCTGCAACAACGCAAATCACTTGCCAACAGCACAAATCACTTGCCAAATGAAAATATTAATGAGCAAACACGCCCTTTTCTTTCCCGCACTGAACTTAGCGAGTCCTGGAAACAGGACACGTGTCCCAAAATCGCGACACGCTTTTGAAAATTGTGACATGACCTCGGATTCGACGTGTCGGAAACGGACACAACGTGTCGTATGATTTGGACAAGAATCCAGACCGAATCGTGTTAGATTCGCTGGATTCAGGATTCGTAGGGTATTTAGGATGAATCCGGTGACTTAGCTTATAACAATGTATTTCTAATTTGGTCTTTAGCCAGGGTAACTAAGCAGACTTACCATGAGCCATTTCTCTTAATTAGGTTACCATTATTTAAATATCCTATGCAAGGGGGACATGTAACTGAAAATATTTCATCCCAAGCCAAGCCCTATATGTCATTGGTGGGGTATACAAATCTCTAGATGTCATTGGTGGGTTATGCCAAGCCTTTTGATGGAACTTTGTCAGTTTTTGTTTCATAGAAATCCTTTTAATGGAAGTGAGGGAACCCCTAAGTGGCAAATTCTAAGCAAATATGTTTTGAGGGGATTGGAATCCTGTTGCCCACTGAACCCACCACCCCCCTTGACAATCATAATTGTTTTGGAAGTGAATAGGTGAATCCCCAATGATTACAATTTGGACATGAATTTGTTGTTTGATGATGAAATTGAGATTCTAAAAGCTGCAGCGAGTACATTTGTAATAAGATTTATTGAGCTGGCTCTACGTTTAAAACTTTAACCATACTAATCTTGTTTCATAACCTTCAAACAACGTGTCTAGCTTTTAATTTAATAATAATAGGCTGCTAATATAAATCTTGGAAACAAGTTTTGCCAAATTTGAGGTTAATTTTTCAGTTTGTCTTTAATCTTAATTTTATTCTGCAACTGTTAAAATTATTTTGTGCCATATAAATGTTAGCACATGGAGTTGTGATTTAACTTTTATATGTCATAGATTTCATTAGCTGTCTATTTTTAAATTTAGTAAAAGGATGCCTAGTGTTTTATTTTAGAATAATAGACCGAGTAACCATTTTTTTTGGTCAATTTCAAATTTAAGTGTGTCCAAAATCAAATAAAGAATGTTTTTGTAATCTCCTAACCGCATCTAAGATCACCTTAAAGATCTTTTAATGGAACAATAACTTTGCATTGAGGTCCATATGGCTCATTTACTAACACAATAAACCCATTTTTTCTTATGATACCCTGATTCCATTCTCATCTGTCATGCCAACACTTCAATTTCCTCTTGGAATCTTGAATAACTACCATAATAGTTTAGAGCATGCGATATTGGAATCTAGGAAAACTGTCACACCCAGGCTTGATATTTTTTGGTCACTCCTGAGACTAGCCTACTGTATTCTTAGTTACAGTTACCATATTCAGTCAGCGGTTTCACAAAATATATGCAACTATTAAAATAATTTTCTGCTGTACTTGCTACCACAACTGGATTATTTGGGATACCTGACCAATGAAAACTATAAATAGATAACGGCCCCATCACATGCAGGCTTGGGATTCAATGATCACAACTACCTGTATATCATATTTTTGGTTATGACTATGATTTTCCCTTCTCTGTTTCAGAAAATAGATGGAACCTTCAAAATATTTTCCTGCCATAACTCACTCCGAACTCACTCGACACTTGCAAGCTATGCTAAATCCTTAACGCAGTGTTGTTTATGAAGGATTTTTTTGGCGGGAAGATCGTTGAAAACCAATTGCCAAACCTAATTCGAACCTCAACAAAAAAAAATCGAATTCGATTAAATTCGGCTTAAGGTTCGCTTTCAGGTTCGAGTTCGAATTGGGTTCGAGTTCGAACAGGTTCGGCGAACCTGAACGAATTTCAAAATTTTTTTGAGGTTCGCCGAATTTCGAACATGAAGGTTTAAGTTTGCCGAATCCTGTGACATAGGTTGGGCCTAACTCCAAGGGCATTGAGGAGGTTTGACCTCGTGACCTCCCAATTGGCAAGGTACTTAGCAATGAGAACTTGACCAATTGAGCTATCCCTTGGGGTTTCAACTTGGGGCTTGTTGTCCCTAAAAATGATCGTATTCATTTATTCAAGCCTTTCCTTGGCCTTGTGTACCTAGGTAAGCCTGTTAACCTTGCCTATTCACGAAGCCTAGTTCACTTGTGCACTAGCCCTTTAGGAAGGTACGCTTTGCCTTGTTTGAGCTTGCTTGAGCCCTGTCTTAAGTTGAGTACCTATCTTAAGTCTATCTTTGTCACCTCCAAGCCTTGGATTTGAATATCCATTAGGTGACCTACATGGGGAAGCCTCCCTTGTGGTGAGAATCCACTAAAGAACAGGACATGGTGGTTGTGGTGACAATGGGGCTTCCCACATAGTGTTGTCACTTGGTCCAACTCTTGTCTTGTGAGCTCTCCTCATAGGACTTGATAGATTTTGAGGCAATAAGGCCGATAAAATTACTCAGAAAGATTCAATTGGCAAGAGCCCATTTGAGCTTGTATATAGGATGGAGGTAACTTTGCCTATTCATTTGAAACTTCCCATATTTCACATTTTACAACATGTTTCTACTGATTTTGGTGCTATGCAAGAAGGGATTTCACTAGTGATTGCATTGGATAAAAAAGAAGAAAAGAATTTGATCACTTCATCAAACACCAAGAAATCATAAAGAAGAAATTCGATGGAAAGACTCACAAAGGAGACTTCAAAAGTAGCAACTTGGTGCTTCTATGGAACAAAAAGGGTGGAAAACCAAGTAATCATGGTTAGTTCGAGAGTTCATAGTTAAACCCGTACATTATTGTTAAGGTTGTCGGTGAAAACTCCTTCCGCATTGGTTATCCGAATGGTGATAGACTTCCATTGCTTGACAATGGGAAAGCCCTCAACCTCTACTACAAAGGTATAGGCTAACGCCATCAGGGTCATTTTCTTGAATGCTATTTGTCATTTTTGCTTGTGTCATTTCATTTATTGATGTGATGTTATTTTGCTTGTTTTAATTTAGTTAGATATTTTGCTCGATTATTTCTATTTCCATCATTTTAGTTTTATTAGTTATTTCATTTTGATTATTGCCATGTTTGAAAGGGATAGGACTTTTGTCCCATTCTCTCCCTGTATTTTACATTGTCTTGGTTGATATTTTTAGGTGAGAGGATTAAGATTATGGGGTTTGTTACCACACAATCTAGCAGGGCCCTAAGAAAGGGAAAAGCTAAGGGACAACTACTAGATAAAGTGACAACAATGGGACAATGACCCATTGTCACCTCAGTCAAAGTCCCCTACTCTTTTTGGACTTTCACCGATGGGAGGAGTCGTGGTTGGAAGGAAATCACTAAGAATGAATAGACTAATGGTTAGGTGTGAAGTGATTCCACAAATCCCGTTCAAGGAGAGACACAATAATGGTTCAATGCTTCAAAGAAGCTAAAAATCTCTCCAAGAAAGGCTCTCGAGGAGATCAAGACTTACTGTTCTAGATTTGCAATGATAATAGGTATCCTAAGATCAAAACTCCAGGTGATGGGGAAGGACCTCTCAAAGGAGCTCTATCTAATGCTTTAACACTTCGAAGAGGCTCTTCACTTCCTTTGAAAGACCTAGGAAAGACTTGTGCTAGACCTAGGGTTTTATGGATAATCGTGGGAAGAAATACTTGCAAGGCACTCCCAAGGTCAAGGAAAGAAGAAGAAAGGGCTTCTTATGATTTATTCCAATGAATACTAAGTTCATACAATCATCAAAGAAGTCCCCAAGGTTAGAGAGAAAAACCTGGGTTTTCCCTCTTGGAGTAGGACATAGGGCAAGATATTTTATGGATGAAACTCGGGCGGATGTCCACCAAACTTGGATCATAGGTAGCCTAGACCTTGAGCTTGATGTTTGGACTCTCATATTCCTGAAAAATAAGCTCCCTAAAATTTCGTTGCAAGCCCTAGATTTCTGCCCTACCTTTAGGGGACAAAAAATTAGGAAGATAAAATATGGAGAAAGAGGAGTTTGATCACCAAATTCGTTGGACTATTGCATAGTCCTTTGGGTTATGGAGTCCTAAATGATTTTAACTTGGCCAAAATTGTCCTTAAGGAGGGAAAAGGTTGCCCTAGCTACTAACCTTCAACATTAACCCACTCAAAATTTAAGGAGTTTTATGGAAGAAAGACAAAACTTCATCCACTAGGAGCATTCATCATTTGCCATACAATGAGTAACATATGCAATTGTGAACCAAATAGCTTTCCAAAATGATATTCAACAAAGTAGGGCATTAACCTAGTTACAACAATTCCATGCATTAGGCATTATTCCAAGAAAATATTCAACGAGAAGCACTTAAAATATGACAATATGATATATCCACCCACAAATCATGAGATAGCTCCAATGACGATCGAAAATTTCAGCTCTAATTGTCAAAATGCATCAAAAGAACCTCCAATAGCTCCAAAGAAAAAGTGCGCGTTCTTTTACAAGAGAAGAGTCCAAGTGATGATGACGATCTCTCACAAATGAGAGGGAGTTCTATTTATATGAGTCTCACTAAAACAAATTAGCCTAATTCGCCCCCAAAACATTAAAATAACGGGGCAAGAAATAAGCCTTGGTCACAAGCTCGACCAAGTAGCTTTCACAAATTATAAATTAACCATCGAAATACTAGTCAATTTGATGACGTCATGCTGATGTAGGGTTGTGGGAGGGCCACGGTGAGTCCTCTTTATGCCAAAATGTGAGAGATGGCTCTATTAATCTTGAACAAGAGGATAGCCCCTTAGTCTTCATGCAAGTCATCATGTGGGGCCCCAAATTGGGTTTGGGGCACAAGAATTGGTCTCATGGGTCTCATGATGATAGAAAAGCTTGTACTGCTCTAATGACGAGGGCTTTGATGATGGTGCTTGCCCTCCCATATCTCAAGGGTGAGACAAACCTCCTCTGGGCCTTGGATTAGTTTCCATAATGCTAAGTTGATCAGGGCTCACTAGTCCAAGTGCATCATCTCATGAATAATATGGGGCAATGAGCTGACTGTTGAGGGTGCTGAAGGTTCCCATGGCATGAAAGGATGCTCTAACACATGATGGAGTCCCATGGCTCTCAACGCATCCCCTAGGAGCGTCAATATGATCCTTAGGTGGGCTTGGGCCCCAATTAAGTTGCCTAGCCCATGATGAACCGCCCGTCAGTTACATATAAGATCCAATGCACTTCCTTACCATCGCGTACAATAATTCGTTAGTGCATCTAAGTGAACCACACTTGTTAATCAAGGGCACATTGAGACTTCATAGTGGGCTCCCCTTCCAAATTTGGGGTTTTAAGCTTGTAATAGTGTTTCCTCCCTAGGTAGGAGTGGCTAATAAACAACCCTATTAGGTGTTCTCAACCCCTAAGGGGAAAGACAGGTCCAAGGTACATCCTTTAATTGATAGGGGTCATGTGAATAATGATGAGATGGATGGGAACACGATGGTCTCAAAGCCAAATGCCATGGGTTCAAGGATGGTAATGATGAGGGATGTCCACATATTTTGGTGTATAGATGTAGGTGGGAGCAAGCGTGGATACATGAGTTACCCCGACCTTTGTTTTTTCACCCTTCATTATGTTGATTTGGGGTAGCATCGGATGTGCTCTAGCCACAAAATTTGGTGGAGAAGTTAGGGCACATGAGATCTCCAATACCCAGAAAGGGTTTGGGCGGATTCTAAACAGATCAGAAGATATTAAAATAATTAATATTTTTAATGGATTCCCTAAGTCTAAACTTAGGGAAAATAAAATATTAATGTGTATTAATATGAATCTATGTTAGAATGGTCCAAAAGACATGGACCAAGCCGGATCTAATCTTAGCCGTTGATTAGGGACTTAATCTCGGCCATTGAGATGTCAACAGGAAAAGTATAAGAGGAGTCTTGAGGGTCACTTGGAGGATACACCAGAGTGATCAGTCATTCTATTCTCTAGAGCGAGGTTTGCTGAAAGAGATAGAATCAATGATCGAAGAGCAGTTAAGGGGCATTGAGTACAGAGAGACAGAGAGGCAGAGATAGTGTTGGGAGAGCAGCAGAGTAGCCAGAGAGAGTGACGCAGGAGCAGCCAGTGCTCGTGCAGGGCCACGTAGAGGCAACTAAGTGCTGTGCAGAGCACCAGAGGGCCTCCTGGGGCTGATGCAGGGCCAAGATAGGCTGATGCAGGGATAGGAGAGGCTGATGCAGTCCAGATTGGGCAGACACTGGGGTTTCAGGGGCAGATTGGTGCTGAGTAGCTGTCGGAAGGATTATCTGGGGTTTTAGCCAATAGATTTGTCTGAAGCGGAGAGGTATTACTGCCAAGGAAATTCTCTGTTGGGTAGGCCAGTTTCGCCACCCAAATTGTAATCTGATATTGCTTAATAAGAAAACCCTCAGATAGCTGCACCGATTTTCCCGCATTGGGTTTTTCCAAGGACATTAGTCCAAAAATAATGGTGTCATGTGGTGTGTTTGTTCTTGTTTCTTTTAGTTGCTGATCTGTAATATGTTGAGCATGCACTAGTGTTTATTTTCAGTATTTACATTGTAAATAACTTGTTAAGGAAAATAACAAGTAGGTAGGAATAAATCAGATAAAGTGCATGAAGGCTTTCTAAGTAAGTAAGTTTAGAAACTTCAACACATTATTTTCCTTTTGCAGTTTTATGATTTTTATTTGTATTACTGCTCGAGGATCTAGGAAATAAGAGCATGCTGTGAGAGATATGCAACAACTATTACCCCCTTGAGATGGGGCAGTTCATCGCCCACTAGTTGGGATGTGCATGGGTTCCTTAATGATTCGGGGGCACTCATGGGGGTGCTAGGAACCAGGGTGATGGCCATGATGAAGGGGTAGAGCTCATGTTTGGCTTTTGCCCACATGCTATTATAATGTCCTGACTCCTGACCATCTTTTGCATTTTATGATATTCTTTTCTTTTGCTTCTTGCTCGTGGCCATGATATGCTTTTAACGTTCTTTTAGCTGCATCAACCTTGGGGGCAACATTTCCAGGCTTGACCTAAACATGTGGACAACGGGAGGGGTTGTAGTAGTGCTTTGTGGACCCAGTGGTCATGTGGACCCAAAGAGGTAAGATGATCAAATAGGGCTTGTAATGTGTAGAGGGGTGAAAAATGTGAAATGAGAAAATAGGAATTTGTTATTAAAATCGGGGTTTCCCATCTAGTGCCCTTCCTGAAGCCATAGGCGAATAGCGGAGATCCCATAGGACTAGGGTTGAGGATTAACCCCCTCTTTAAGGTGAGGGAACAAAACTACAGTCGAAACCATTCCTTCTTGCAAGTCACCCAATAATCCATGCCCAATACGCCACGAAAAAACAAGCATAAGCACCCGATTGTACGATGAAAAACATATCTTTAGGATTGGATTGCCCACTTCTAAACATATGCTCTCGATAAATTAGTGAGGAAACATATGACTGGTTTAGGGAATGAAAATCAAATGGCACAATATATCGACTACACTAGTGATTATTAGGGGCTGCTGGTTGAAGAGATATCTAGGAAAAAAATTCTCCTGTCCACTTTTGGTGGGTAATAGGGTTCTCACATCCTCCGTTGTAGAGCATGTGCCTTGCAGTTGAAGCTATTTGTTATCTCTCATGTCAACAGGGGTACATACAATTTTTTGCAACATATTTCACCACCATTGTAAGCCCAAGGTCACAGGTCAAAAACCTTGTAACAGTCGTGTGAGGCCTTGTAGGTTTGGTGAGACCATGGCTAGTTCCTTTGGTTCCTTTCACCCTGGATAGGATTGGAGGGCCTTGGGTGGGCTTATATGTGGAATAATGGTTTTAGAGGAACTTGCTTTTTATTGGGGTGCTCACCAGTGTATGGCTTATCTAGCCCGCGTCAAGGAGCTCCTATGACTTTCTTCATGGTTATGTGTCTATAGAGTTTTTATGTGGCCTTGGCATTGGCGTAGTATCCCTCAGATAGTTCTCAGACATGGCAATATCACATTGACAACTTTCGATGTTTCTTGAGACAGTTCATGTTTCTAGGTGCAAGTGGTCATGGAATGTCAAAAGGTCAACCTGGTCTCTGTTACCCACCATTTTGTGGGTGATATCCCTAGATTTTTTTTTCTAGGAGATGGTCCTTAACCGGTAGCCAATAGCCCCTTGTAGCCTCCAACTAGCTCATTGTGCCACTTCTCCGCCACCTGAGACAACCATGTGGGCCCTCACTCATCTGTCATGATTGTATGTTTGAAGGTGGGCCTCCGAAACCTAAAGCTATGCCTTGTCATTTGGTAATTAAGTATTGTAGTTTACTTATCATGGAAACTTTTGGGCATGGATTAATGGGGGATTCAACGGAAAGAGTGGGTTAGGTTTGTGCTCTTGTCCCCTAGACCTCTTTTGGATGTTAACCTTGGACCCTAGTCCCGTGGGATCTCTTTTATTGACCTTTGGGATTTAGGGATGGTACTTCATGGGAAACCCTGATTTTGGTTGCGTGGTCCCACTCCCTCTTCCACATATATCACTCTCCTTCCGCTCATTATAACCCCATTCATCATTCCTCCCACCTGGGTCCACATAGGGTCAACGCTCCCCTTCCCCTTGCCCGCAACTTGGGTCGGGCCTGGAACGATGCCCTGAAGGTTGATGCAGCTGAAAAGAAAAGTAAAAGCATAATTGGCCACATTCAACAGGAAAATGTGCCACAAAATGCAAAAGATGGCTAAGACAAACACATCTAGCATGTGGGCAAAATCCAATGCATGTGCTCTACCCCATTCCCATGGCCATCACCTTGGTTCCTATAGGCCCTAGATGAGCGCCTTTTATCATTCAAGAACCCATGATTCTCCCAACCCTTGGTGGGCAGTGAATTGCCCCACCTCAAAGGGGGTATCCACTTCTATACCTTGCATATCATGCTCTTACTCCTTGAGCTCCGAGTGGTTAACCAAAGAAAAATCATAAAAGTCAAAAGGCAAATGAAGAAGGGTGGAAAAATCAAGGTCGGGGTGACTCATGTATCACAGTTTCTCCCTCCTATACATTATATATCCAAGTGTGGGCTTCCCCTTTGTTAGCTACCCTTTTACCTTGGCATGAGACCTAAGATTGCCCCCTCCATCCCCTACTTCGTACCATCACTTTATCACATGCCACCACCATTTGAAGGATGTACCTTGGACATATCATCCCCTTTAAAAGTAGAAACCACCTAATAGGGCACTTGGTTAAACCCGCTTGGATCTTGGAGACATTAGCACATGCCAAAAACCACTATGGAAGGGCATGCCATTATGAAGTGCCCACTTTTTGTCCATGGTTTGCAAGCTCTTTAAATCGATTTCTTTAAATGACTTGTTGTATTGGAAGGCAAGGGGACTCATTGGATCTTATGTAGGAATGCAAATGGTCTCCATTTTGTGTTTGGTCTCCCTATACAGGGTCCTAACCCTTCAGAGGGCTACATTGGCACATGTAGGGTGTGTGTAGAGAGCCATGGGCGTCCACAACAATAGACAACATTCCATGGATCCTCAGAGATGTTCAGAGATTGCTCGAGTTTCATCTATTGGACGAGGAAGATGCACCTGGTTCACCATGCCCAACCGGCCCCATAGTTGTATCATGCACTTGGCAGATGACCCAGGACTTGTATGATGATGTGGCATCGCTTACATTATCATCTGAGCCCTTACAGATGGTCTACAAGCATCTTCGATCTACTTGGAGACCCATGAGGTTACTTATGTGCCCCCACACCCATTGGGAGCAGTGCCACAGGTTTATTATTTGGAGAACAAGGGGCCAACCCCTTGTCCACTACTTCTGGGAGTCCTATTCATCATTATGGCACTTATGGACTTCATCAGGCTTCTTAGAAAGCCCAATGACATGTGTTATTGATCATTCAACCACTTGAGAGGCTTACTCTTTTGTTTATGAGCTAGTTTTGTGGGCTTGTCACCAAAAGTTAGTTATTTTGCACATTATTTTATTCTAGGGGCTAATGTAGGCCTAATTAGCTAAACCAAACTCATTAGAAGTGTATAAATACAAGTGATGTGAATTCATTTTAGCATCATCACTTGGATTGGACTTTTATCTCTCTTGAGAATTTTGGTATCCTTCTTGGAGGATGAATTTTGGAGCATGGAATGAATATTGATGTTTGGATTATTTTCTCTTGTCCTGGAGCTTCTTGATTGACAAATTCTTGATGGTTGGATATACTCTTAATACATGTAAGTACAATTTAATGCTATTTTCTTTTCTATTCTTGTCACATACATTGTCGTTGGGATTTCGCTATACTAGGGCTAATTTACTGCATCCATTTATGTGAAGTTGTGGAAATTCGGTTTCTAGATAGTGACGCTTCATGTATGGGCCATGTATTATGAATGAATGTTCCTAGAGATGCTTCTTCATTGAAATTAATCTTGATAAGCCATCAATCTTGCAAAACGAAGTATAAAGTTCTTGAAGATGCTTTTGCTGCTGCCCTAATGCTATGCGAAGTTGTCTTTGAGGCCTTCTTGCCATAGAAAATTCAATGTCCATAGTCATAATTACTCTTGAATCCAATTCTCCCCAATGGATTAGGCACTAGTCTATCATAAGGTGATCACCTGAAACCTATTGTCCTTCTCCCCTCTCCTCTTCTCTACGTCTAGCCATCTAGGTCACCTAGGGCATCAATTATCTTACAATCTAACCATCCAAATACTTAGATTTTTGGTCCACAACTGCGTTGGTGTGTCCTCAAGAAGCCCTCCAAATTTCGCGAGATTCTGACCGTGGGATCTTGAGATATCGCAAGCCCTAGATCGAAGACCAATTCTTGCCCTTTGTTTCCCTTAGGCTAGAAACCTCACTCAGATCCTTGCATTTTCTTTTATTAAAAATTCATTCCTTGATCCCTTTCCCCTCCCTAGTTAAGTCAAGCATATCATTGGTTGCTAAATCCTATCCCCTTGACCTAACCTCGGGTCCACTTGGTCCCGTGTGGTCCCATGGACTATCAAATTTAATTCTTCAAAGATCACCTGGAACCCAAGTTTCCATAAGAATTCTAGGTCTTAGGGATCTCCTTTATAAGACACATACTCAAAACCTAACCCTTGAAATTCTCCCTGTTGTCGCACGGACTGGCACGACAATGCTCAGACCGGGGGCTGTCACTCTGATCCCCGATCTCTCCGTTTAAGCCTGTCTCCCGCGGCTAAGGGGGGTAGACCCTGTAGGAAAGTGGAAAACCAACTGTGAAACAGTTGGTTTGGGAGACACGAAAGGACGAAAGCACTTAATAGATTTGTTTAATTTAACAGACCAGTGCCTTATGGGTTTGGTGTCAAAACAATCACTTAACAGATGTTGCAGAAATGTAAACTGTGCACAACAATCATTTAACATCAAATAACTTTGAAAAATGCAAGATATCAGTACATTCACAATGCTTTTAACAATGATCTGGCAAATAGCTTTGAAAGATAGAACAGTGCAAATTCGAACATTAACCATATATCATTATTTCAGCATGCCAGAAAAACATTAATCCCAAAATTTCAGCCTCAGCAAAGATAGAACGTGATAAAATTTCCAGGCTAAGACTTCAATTGATAAAAAATTTCCACGATGAATTTTTTATGGCTTTTCAGACAAAAATTTAAAAAATCTAAAACTAGAACAAAATTTAAAATTTAATCTAAAATCTAAAAAGAAATTTTATTGTCCTTATTTTTAAAAATTTTTTATGATTTTTTTGTTTTATTTCATGTTATATTTTTATAAAAAAAACAAAATCTAAAATCTAATTTAAATCGAAAAAAAACTAAAAAAAGAAAAATAAAATCTAAAAAAAAAAAAACTAATAAAAAACCCAAAGAATTTTTATAAACCTTTGATTTTTAAAAATATATATAAATATATATATATATAATTAAAGCTAAACACATAAATAACACAATTATTATAAAAATGTAGCAAAGCAAAACTAATTAAAAAAAATATCGCATACGTATGAACCAAAACTAAAACGTAACCAAAAAATTGATTTTTTACTGAGACTGAACCTACGCTAACACTAAACTACGCATACAACTTGACTGGATCTTCTACGCGTAATGCTCCAAGAAGACAAACGAAAATGATTTGTGTTATTGTTTTGCAGGTTGGTACTCGACGGCAACAAACAAGAGGGTTACGCACGCACCTGAACGGGTCTGAATGCTGGACGGCGGCCAAAGAACACCCACGCAGGACAAAGAAAAACACGCACTTACCTGGCCCGTGTGGAATCACCGAGACTGTCGTTTGCCCTTTGTTGTGTGCAGATGAAGAGCAAAACACAGGCAGCACGATTCTGCATATGCGTGAAGTGGTATAAACTCCCCAGCTCGTGTGTATCGGCAGCGTGTGATTTGAAACGGTGGTAAATGACTGCAACCGGAGCAAAAAATTTGAAAAAGGGAGCTGCGTGCAAGCCCACAACAACTAGACTAAAATCGTTTGCTTTTGCAGGTGAAACGTTGTTCGATGGCGGTTTTTGCTGGCTCGATTGGTGGCTCAGTTTGCAGGTGTATTGTATGTTGAATATAAACTGCTGCTGAAGAAGATGCGTCTGAAACAGCAAATATGATAGCAACAGGATGTTTTCCCACAGCTTTGACAAGAGATTGATGGCAGGAAGACGATGGTGAAGAGGGAAAAACCCTGAAACTGCTTATCAAAACCTTGTACCTGCAATCTGTAAAAGAAAAATGAAAACCCAGGAAAAAATATGCAAGATTAAAAATAAAACCCTAAAAAACAACCTAAATTTTTTTTTACATTTATTTACAGATCTCAAGGCTCTTTAGTAGCCAGATTTATCAGTTATCCTCAAATATATTTTCAGAAAGTTTCAGATTTGCTAATGAAATGCGTTAGAAGTCTTTCATGCAAATAAAATAAAATGAATGATTAACCCAGGATCAAAACTAGCTGGGCTCTGTAAAAAGATGCATGTGGGAGTTGGCTGGTTCAGCCGAGAACTTCCCCTAACGCCCACTGATCCTCAAGGGTTTCCTGCACAGCTCACTTCAACCGTCAATAAAGAGAGAAAAAGCAGTATGAGATCTCAAAAACAATGGAGATACCTGCCATTACATCAGAAACCCTAATACTACTCAAACCCTAGCATGTGAACAAGATACCTATGCTCAACAATACTCTTCATTAAGCTGTTATTAATGGCTGAAAAATAAAATATGCAGAAATGAAATGGCTCACAGCACTTTAAGAGAGTAACACCAGCAAGCTTTTGACTCCAAAGTCTTTCTTTATTAGCACCAGAAAATATTTACAAGAGAGCTTCTTCAGCCAAAACACAGATCCAATGTCTAATGATTTCAAATGACCCCTAGCACCCTATTTAAAAGAGAAAATCCCAACGGCTAGTTTGAGTGATCCATGACAAAACGATCTCGACCGTCGATGAGGATCAAGACATCTCTTAATCTCATCCTTCAAATTTTTTAATGCATTAAAAAACTTGAAATTCTCAAAATAATATATTATTTTTATTATTATTTTTTAAATTTTTTATATTTTTATTAATTTTTAATTTTAATTTTTAATTTTTTTATTTTATTTATTTATTATTATTATTTTTTATCATGGATCATCAAACATAGCCTTTGGAAAAATTTCCCTAGGACCTAGGACTTAAGACGCATGAGGGGATTAACATTTCCTAACCTTCAAGACACTTTTCATCATGACTTTTACAACTTTACATCTCAAGCGGGAGAACCCATTTGACATAGACCCTCATAAACCACCCAGTACTGCGACCAAACATAATCTAGCAGATCAACACTCTAGGATTCTTCTAAGACTCTAATGATAAAATTCATTCCGGCTTTGGGGTCAGGTTGAAGGAAAACTCTGCTGATCATGGATAGGTGAGACGAAAAACCTTCCGGAATGAAGACTATCACTAGAAAATTAGGTCCACCTAGGCAATTTACATACATGACTCAGCTCTGCTAAGATTATTTACATCAAAATGCAGACTGGGTTTACAACTTAATAAGATCAGGAGAATGATGATGACTGCTGAATGGCACGAACATCTCGATTAAGCGCTGTCCCTTTTTGCGAAGAAAAAGGGGGTGTACTGCTATGGGTAGTTGACACGCAGCGGTCAACATCTGGCTCTACTTGGGGACACGTTGCTGCACTGTAGGAATGTGAGAATCCAGAATCTGCACCCATGCAATACCAGACAAAACATAAGTAGCGTCCATTCAAAAATCATCATCTAACATTTAAGCACATGAAAGATAGAAACTCTTCACTAATCAACTAAATAACATGAAAAGTAAATCTAATCCTAAAATAGAAACGAAATGCTGAAAATGACAAGGAGTAGGGTTAGAAATACAATACAAAGGATGCCCCATGGCATCAAATATCATCTTTGAAGAACAGCTTGAGCATTTGGCCATTCGCAGGTAGATCAAGTGGCTCGCCATCCAATCTGCTCAAGTGGAATGAGTTTGGTCCGGCTATGTCTCGAATGATG
>APFE030197438.1:0-10053 GCA_000404065.3 Pinus taeda | reverse complement strand
AAGAGAGCTCCTTACGAATTGGATCATGTGCCAAGATGGCACCACGATTTTGTGGACCCTTCAGTGTTATTGAGAGTATTGGGCAAGCAGTCTATCGACTTGCGATGTCTCCAATAATGAAAGTCCATGATGTTTTCCATGTGTCATTGCTTAAGAAGCATGTGAAAGATGTTGATCATGTGATTGACTGGTCTATATTGCAAGTGGAACAAGATGGAGAATTCCAGTCGAAGCCTCAGTGGATATTACAGAAAAAGGTGCTCATGCTCCGGAACCGAGCAATCGAGCAAGATAAAGTGCAGTGGAAGCACTTTGGGCCTGATGAAGCTACATTGGAGATGACAGATCAGATGCGGGTTATGTATCCTTCATTGTTTGTCGGTTGAGGCAAAGCAGTTTTAGTATGGTGTTTTGGTATACGTCTTTTGTATATGTTTTGGTACATGTTTGATGATGTTTTGGTATATGTACATATGTATATGGATGTAAATACCGCCATGAGCTATGCTATAAAGCTCCAATAAGTAGTATGAGTGTCATGTCATTATGATGTTATATTTGTTATGTTGTCATGTTGGTTTGCTTCTCAGCAAGGTGATCATTGTAAATACTGCATTGAGCTATGTTATAAAGCTCCATGGGTAGTATGTTCATTTTTCAACAATTTTACTGAGGTATAGATATGGTTGAACACCAAGGATGGTGTCCCCAATTGGGAGGGTTCTGTAACAGCCTTAGTGAAAATTCCATGTAATAAAAGTTAATAAATGCAAAAATAATAACCATGGTTGATGGGACACTTATTCCACAAGTTGAATGTTTGGCAAGACATCCTAGTCGGGGTTCATTTGGTTTATTATGGCTAAAGAAATCGGCAAAGGCAATGGCTAAGGCTTTGGAAAGGCAAAATGGCATTTTTGGCACATTTATTTATGAAAATAATGGAAATTAGGAGAAAAGGAATGTGAAAGGTCGCAGGTTGCATGTGAGGAGGAAAATGAAGAAAATAAAGGCCTAATTGAGAAAAAGGCTTGTGAGGATCAGTTTGTAACCTTTTGTCAGTTCAGTTTTGGAGCTCTCTTATGATTCTCTCTCTCTCTCCCTCTCTTAGACACTTAGAGTTTTCTTGGAGCACTTTGGCATTGGATCAATAAAGGTAAAGAAGACAAGAGGAAGCAAAGATCAAGCAAGGAAGAGTAGGATCAAGCAGGTACAACAGTATTCTTTGCGGGTATCGATTTACATGTGTATTTTCCTTGCTAGATTTGGCATGCATGGTATTGCATGTGGTTCTTTTGTTGTTATGGCGTGGGTGTTTCCAGGTATGACAGTGTTTTCAACCTAGTCTTTCCATTTATGGATAGCCATGGTGTGATGGAGTTCTCATGTTTTGGTTGAGATCGATTGTCGGATGGATTGGAAGCCGTGTGAGGTGGATCTACGAATGATAAAGCACATGGCCTAGTGGTCCTTGAACCACACTGTGAATCACAATAAAGCCATTGACCTAGTGACCCTTGATCCAGATTGTGGGTTGGGTAAAGCCAGGATTGTGTTGCCTCAGTGGGCCTAAGATTCCTTGCTGGTGAATGGCGGAATATACGGTAAATCCTAGAGGTGGTTGCCCTTGATTAGGCCTAGGAATCCTTGTCGATGAATGGCCGGATATATGGTAAAGCCTAGAGGGTGGTGTCTTGGTTTAGGGTCTAGTGGTCCCTGAATCGAACTGTGGATTGTGGTAAACCCTGAGAGACTAGGAGACATGAAAATGCCTCATGGTATAGGTGGAGAAATCTGATGGCAACCATGCTTGTTTGGCCTAGTGATCTGGTGGAGATCATGGTAAAGCATGTTATTACATGTTCATTGTGTTGGTCTAGTGATTTGTTATAGCTCCAAATATCACCCTTTGTATTTGTGATGCTTGCTTTATGGCCTAGGGCAACCCCTCCTTCCAGACTTGGACCAAATATTTTAAAAACAGCGTTTTACTCCCTATACACTACTTTTCCCTGTGTTAAAAGCGTGTACACGCAGGTCAGTCTATACCCAACTCGCTTATATGTTAAGACACTTAAAAAAATTAAATTTCCTTAACAATGGGCGGAGATCACGGGTTTTACCTGTTGATTACCTATTAGTGCCCGTGGCCCAACTGTTCCCAACTATTTCCCCACTAAAAAACTAATTTGGGAGAAGTATAAAAAGACTTCAATGGGAAGGCCTTAAGGAGGAGAAAAATGATAGAATTACTATACTGAGATTATCCCCTGATCAAGTCTGAAGAATCCCTGTGCTTCAAGCACTTCCCCAAGTTTAGCAAACCCTTGTTTTCTTGAGTTTTGATGTTCTTTCATATGCTTGGAGATATCATGGTATTGGTTATGGAAGGAGGTTGTTGAGGACTGGATTGGATGAACTGGGACTGAACTCTTTCCATGTTTTATTATAGTTTTCTGCAATAAAAAGAAATGTAGTCTTGTTCCTGATATCAACATTGTTTATGCATCTGATGTTTATGTTATGGTTTATATATAAAAGACTATTTCAATGTATAACTAACCATCTACTTATATGATATAAAGTTGATTTCACTACAATGCTTTATCTATATGCTACTATGTGTATTCAAATTGGTTGATTTGTAGGTTCGAAGATCATCAGGAGTTGCAGAAGCTTTGAACTTTGGCTGGAACTACCCAAACGAAGGACATCTGGGTATGTTCATGCTCGCATAATTAGTTTGTTTAAGCATGTCGCCTGAGTTGAATGCTTGTTTCTTGCTGTGGATTACTCCTGCTCTTCTAGGGTTCTAACCCAAAGCCCTAGGGGACTTATTCCCTCAACATGATCTGGGATGGATTATAGTAAAGCTTGGTTTCGGGTGAGGTGGTTTAGCCTCGAATGCCCTAGTTGGTTCTTTTGGTTTGGGTCCCACATTCATGCTTGGAATATGGCACGGGGGTGAATGGCTAAAGAGAGATTTGCCTCTGGCATTCTACGGTCGAGTGGAATGTGGAAGTCCCATCCCGAGTTTGGATTTTGCATCATTAATATGAGGTTATTTCTCCTTGTATATCTATGAGTATTATATTGGTTTATATGTGGAACATATGGCTGTGATTTCATTGATATTTCTATTGTTATTATGTTGGTTATGTATTTGTTTTATAACAGTGGCTATGTATGGCTCTCATCATGTTTTTACTTGTAAGTGAATGGACAATGTGTCTATAACCTAATAGATGATAATGCAACAAATGATATCAGGGAACAATGGTTCTTAGCGATTCTCAAATAAGTATGATATCCCTACGCTTAAATATGTTGTTTACACCTGTAAATTACATATTTTTGATATGTTTGACGAAATGCCTGTCATGGCTAGGAGGGGGGCAACTAAGGGCTTGTTCAAGTATTTACTTTTGCATCATTGTTTCCCTATTATCTTATTGTTTTGAAGGCGTCATTCAATTTTGGGTAGTGACCTAGGCTCTGGACCTAAAACAGTGGCTCAACTCCCGAGGACGCCAGTAGTCTATCGACTTGTGATGCCTCCAACAGTGAAAGTCCATGATGTTTTCCATGTGTCATTGCTTAAGAAGCATGCTAAAGATGTTGATCATGTGATTGATTGGTCTATATTGCAGGTGGAACCATGTGGATAATTCCAGTCGAAGCTTTAGTGTATATTGCAGAAAAAGGTGCTCATGCTCCGGAATCGAGCAATCGAGCAGGATAAAGTGCAGTGGAAGCACTTTCGGCCAGATGAAGCTACATTGGAGATGGCAGATCAAATGCAGGTTATGTATCCTTCATTGTTTGTCGGTTGAGGCAAAGCAGTTTTAGTATGGTGTTTTGGTATATGTTTGGTGATGTTTTGGTATACATACATATGTATATAGATGTAAATATTGCCATGAGCTATGCTATAAAGCTCCAATAAGCTGTATGAGTGTCATGTCATTATGATGTTATATTTGTTATGTTGTCATGTTGGTTTGCTTCTCAACAGGGTGATCATTGTAAATACTGCATCGAGCTATGTTATAAAGCTCCATGGGCAATATGTTCGTTTTTCAGCAGTTTTGCTGAGTTATAGGTATTGTTGAACACCGAGGACAGTGTCCCCAATGGGGAGGGTTCCGTAACAGCATTAATGAAAATTCCATGTAATAAAAGTTAATAAAGGCAAAAAATAATAACCACGGTTGATGGGACACTTATTCCAAATTGAATGTTGGGCAAGGGATCCTAGTGGGTGTTCATTTGGTTTATTGTGGCTAAGGAAATTGACACGCAATGGCTAAGGCTTTGGAAAGGCAAAATGGCATTTTTAGCATATTTATTTATGAAAATAATGGAAATTAGGAGAAAGGAAGGTGAAAGGTCGCAGTTTGCATGTGAGGAGAAAAATGAAGAAAATAAAGTTCTAATTAAGAAAAGGCTTGTGAGGATCAGTTTGTAACCTTTTGTCAGTTCAGTTTTGGAGCTCTCTCTCTCTCTCTCTCTTAGAGTTTTCTTGGAGCACTTTGGCATTGGATCGAAAAAGGAAAAGAATGCAAGAGGAAGCAGAGATCAAGCAAGGAAGAGCAGGATCAAGCAGCTACAATAGTATTCTTTGCGGGTATCGACTTACATGTGTATTTTCCTTGCTAGATTTGGCACGCATGGTATTGCATGTGGTTCTTTTGTTGTTATGGCATGGGTTTTGCCACGTGTGACAGTGTTTTCAACCTAGCTTTTCCATTTCTGGATAGCCATGGTGTGATGGGGTTCTCATGTTTTGGTTGAGCTGGATTGTCGGATGGATTGGAAGTCGAGTGAGGTGGATCTACGAATGATAGAGCACATGGCCTAGTGGTCCCTGAACCAGACTGTGAATCACAATAAAGCCATTGAGTTAGTGACTCTTGAGCCAGATTGTGAGTTGCTGTAAAGCTGGGATTGTGTTGCCTTGGTGGGCCTAAGAATCCTTGTCGGTGAATGGTGGGATATAGGGTAAAGCCTAGAGGTGGTTGCCCTTGATTAGGCCTAGGTATTCTTGTCGATGAATTGCAGGATATACAGTAAAGCCTAGAGGGTGGTATCTCGATTTAGGGCCTCGTGATCCCTGGATCAAACTATGGATTGTGGTAAAGCCTGAGAGACTAGGAGACATGAAAATTCCTCACAGTATAGGTGGAGAAATCCAGTGGCATCCATGCTTATTTGGCCTGGTGATCTGGTGGAGATCACAGTAAAGCATCTTATTACATGTTCATTGTGTTGGCCTAGTGATCTCGGATGGATTACAATAAAGCTCGGTTTCTATTGATGAAGGTGAGGTGGTTTAGCCTTGGATGCCCTAGTTGGTTCTTTTGGTTTGAGTCGGACATTCATGCTTGGAATATGGCACGGGGATGAATTACTGAAGAGAGATTTGGCTCAACCATTCTATGGTCGAGTGGAACATGGAAGTCCCATCTCGGGTTTGGATTTTCCATCATTAATATGAGGTTATTTCACCTTGTATTTCTATGAGTATTATATTGGTTTATATGTGGATCATATGGTTGTGATTTCATTGGTATTTATGTTGTTATTATGTTGGTTATGTATTTGTTTTATGACAGTGGCTATGTATGGCTATCATCATGTTTTTACTTGTAAGTGAATGGACAATGTATCTATGACCTAATAGATGATAATGTAGCAAATGACATGAGGGAACAATGGCTCTTAGCGATTCTCAGACAAGTATGATATACCTATGTTTAAATCTGTTGTTTACACCTGTAAATTACATATTGGTGATATGTTTGACAAAACGTCTCTCATGGCTAGTAGGGGGTCGGTTAAGGGCTTGTTCAAGTATTTACTTTTGCATCATTGTTTCCCTGTTATCTTACTGTTCTAAAGGTGTCATTCAATTCTAGGTAGTGACTTGGGCTTTGGGCCTGAAAAAGTGGCTCAAATCCTGAGGATGTCAATAGTTTATCGACTTGCGAAGCCTCTAACAATAAAAGTCCATGAAGTTTTCCATGTGTCATTGCTTAAGGAGTATGTTAAAGATGCTGATCATGTGATTGACTGGTTTGTATTGCAGGTGGAACCAGATGGAGAATTCCAGCCGGAGCCTCATTGTATATTGCAGAAAAAGGTGCTCATGCTCTGGAACTAAGTAATCAAGCAGGATAAAGTGCAGCGGAAGCACTTTGGGCCCGATGAAGCTACATTGGAAATGGCGGATCAGATGCGGGTTATGTATCCTTCATTATTTGCCATTTGAGGCAAAACAGTTTTGGTATGGTGTTTTCGTATATGTTTTGGCACATGTTTGGTGATGTTTTAGTATATGTACATATGTATATGGATGTAAATATTGCCATGAGCTATGCTATAAAGCTCCAATAAGCGGTATGAGTGTCATGTCACTATGATGTTATATTTGTTATGTTGTCATGTTGGTTTGCTTATCAGCAAGGTGATCATTGTAAATACTGCATCGAGCTATGTTATAAAGCTCCATGGGCAGTATGTTCATTTTTCAATGGTTTTGTTGAGCTATAGGTGTTGTTGAACACTAAGGATGGTGTCCCCCAAGGGGGAGAGTTATGTAATGGCCTTAGTGAAAATTCCATGTAATAAAAGTTAATAAATGCAAAAATAATAACCACAGTTGATGGGACACTTATTCCAAGCTGAATGTTGGGCAAAACATCCTAGTGGGTGTTCATTTGGTTTATTATGGCTAAGGAAATTGGCAAAGGCAATGACTAAGGCTTTGGAAAGGCAAAATGACAATTTTGGCACATTTATTTATGAAAATAATGGAAATTAGGAGAAAAGGAAGGTGAAAGGTCACAAATTGCATGTGAGGAGAAAAATGAAGAAAATAATAGAAAATGAGAAAAATAAAGGCCTAATTGAGAAAAAGGCTTGTGAGGATCAGTTTGTAACCTTTTTTTAGTTCATTTTTGGAGCTCTCTTATTATTCTCTCTCTCTCTCTCGCTCTTAGACACTTAGAGTTTTCTTGGAGCACTTTGGCATTGGATCAAGAAAGGAAAAGAAAGCAAGAGCAAGCAGAGATCAAGCAAGGAAGAGCAAGATCAAGCAGCTACAATAGTATTCTTTGCGAGTATCGATTTACATGTGTATTTTCCTTTCTAGATTTGGCATGCATGGTATTGCATGTGGTTCTTTTGTTGTTATGGCATGGGTTTTGCCAGGTGTGATAGTGTTTTCAACCTAGCCTTTCCATTTCTGGATAGCCATGGTGTGATGGGGTTCTCATGCTTTGGTTGAGTTGGATTATCGGATGGATTGGAAGCCGAGTGAGGTGGATCTACGAATGATAGAGCACATGGCCTAGTGGTCACTGAACCGGACTGTGAATCACAGTAAATCCACTGACCTAGTGACCCTTGAGCCAGATTGTGGGTTGCGGTAAAGCAAGGATTGTGTTGCCTCGGTGAGCCTAAGAATCCTTGTCGGTGAATGGTGGGATATGCGATAAAGCCTAGAGGTGGTTTCCCTTGACTAGGCCTAGGAATCCTTGCCGGCGAATGGCAAGATATACAGTAAAGCCTAGAGGGTGGTGTCTCTGTTTAGGGCCTAGTGATCCCTGGATCGAACGGTGGATTCTGGTAAAGCCTCAAAGACTAGGAGACATGAAAATTCCTCACAGTAAAGGTGGAGAAATTTAGTGGCATCCATGCTTGTTTGGCCTAGTGATCTAATGGAGATCATGGTAAAGCATGTTATTACATGTTCCTTGTGTTGACCTAGTGATCTGGGATGGATTACAATAAAACTTGGTTTCTATTGGTGAGGGTGAGGTGGTTTAGCCTCGGATGCCCTGGTTGGTTCTTTTGGTTCGAGTCCCACATTCATGCTTGGAATATGGCACGGGGGTGAATGGCTGAAGAGAGATTTGGATCAGCCATTCTACGGTCGAGTGGAACGTGGAAGTCCCATCCCGGGTTTGGATTTTGCATCATTAATATGAGGTTATTGCTCCTTGTATATCTATGGGTATTATATTGGTTTATATGTGGATCATATGGTTGTGATTTCATTGGTATTTCTGTTGTTATTATGTTGGTTACGTATTTGTTTTATGACAGTGGCTATGTAAGGCTCTCATCATGTTTTTACTTGTAAGCGAGTGGACAATGTATCTATGACCTGATAGATGATAATGCAACAAATGATATGAGGGAACAATAATTCTTAGCTATTCTCAGATAAGTATGATATCCATATGCTTAAATCTGTTGTTTACACCTGTAAATTACGTATTTGTGATATGTTTGACGAAACGTCTATCATGGCTAGTAGGGAGGCGGTTAAGGGCTTATTCAAGTATTTACTTTTGCATCATTGTTTCCCTATTATTCTACCATTCTGAAGGTGTCATTCAATTCTAGGCAGTGACCTGGGCTCTGGGCCTGAAAAAGTGGCTCAAATCCTGAGGATGTTGGCACAACATTAATCAAAATAGTCCCTGGACATTAGGATGCCTTGTCATGAGAGAGTCCAAAGCCTCCTAGACGTTGGCAAGCCTATTGCATGAGAGCATTTAGAGGTCAATTGATCAAAAAATTTAGTGGGACCCAAGGGCTAGTTATCTGAGTGGTTGGGATAGTTCCTAGGAGTCTTGTAGCTAATGTGGAAGGTCTGTATGTTGTATTTTCATCAATTCCACTCCCTTAAGGTCACCTAGGAGGTTGAATCCAATCATAGTAGCCTCTCGTCATATGTTTACCCCAGTTGGTCAGTTACTTGGGTAGACGTGGGAGGAGGGTGTTACAAAGAATGATGTATGGGAAGTGGTGCATACACCCAAGGACAAGTCTATGGTCACTTCCAAATGGATCTATAAGATAAAACATGGAGCTAATGGAAGTTCTGAAAAGTATAAGGCTAGGTTCATGGCTCGTGGTTTCTCTCAAAAGGAAGGAGTGGACTATGATGAAATATTTGCACCAATGGTTCAATATACCACTATCTGATCCATATTGCTCTTGTTGTCAATCAAGGATCGGGCCTACATCAAATGGATGTCAAGACTGCTTTCTTGCATGGCTCACTTAAGGAGGAAGTCTACTTGGAACAACCACAAGGGTTTGAAGTACAAGATCGAAGGTCTCATGTATGCAAGTTGAAGAAAGCACTCTATGGGTTAAAGCAAGCCCCTAGGGCTTGGTATGAGAGGATTGATAGCTATCTTATGGAGTTGGGATTTACAAGAAGTTATGTTGATCCAAACCTATACTTCAACGTTGAAAAGGACATGCCACTTATTTTGGTACTTTATGTTGATGATATCTTTCTAACTGGTGCAAACCCTCTCATCTATCAATGCAAGAGGGAGTTGACTTCCGTATTCGAGATGAAGGACCTAGGACTAATGCCTACTTCCTGTAGAAATTTTGAATAATTTAACACATATTCAATGGAGATCATCCTGATCATGTACTATTACGGAAAACATACACAATACATAAGCTCCTCTATGTTGATCATCAATATAGCAGCATCAATAACAATAAAACATCAAGAGCATTCACACATTAACACAGTATGTATCCCGGGGAAAGCATCTCGCTAAAAACCCCAACTATCTGTAAATTAATGATTGAGTCATGTAACATTACACAGCACAATGCTTATCACAAGCAATCCAGTACCAGCTCCACCTGTTACACACAATACAACTCAGATCTGAATCAATCACTGGCTCAAATCTCTTCCGCTGCTTGCCTACCTTCGCTGCTCAATACCTGCACAAGAACCGGTGATAATTCCAAGGCAGCCACGTATTTCCTTGGCTAAATCACGTGAGAACAAGCTACAATGTGGGCAAACTCTTTGGCATACTCAATCCCCTGATTTGTGCAAGATCTGGTGCACAACTATAGTCACAACTGATAGCAATCTGATTCTCTAACACCTGTCCCTGCTGAACTGAACATGCACTGACATGCAACTGAGTTAACTGATGTATTCATTAGTTGTATTATGAGTTAATAACTTGTGATTAATTAATAACTAATTCACTCAACTCA
>APFE030197434.1:0-10287 GCA_000404065.3 Pinus taeda | reverse complement strand
CTTCAATGAACTTCTAGCTAGGAAAGAGTTTGAGAATGCAAATGCGTGTAAATACAAATCTTTCTTAACAAACAAATTTAAAGAAGAGTTTTTGTTCCAATGCACTCAAAATGAGACAACTAGTTATTTGCATAAGAATTTCCTTTTTCATTCAAACACTCAAATGCTACCAAAACAAACTTTTTCAAAAGAGATTTTTTTATTTTTATAAAAAACGCTCAAAACTATGATTAAAGCAAATCTTAAGAAAACTAAAGCAAATCTTGAGAAAACTATGAACAAAGCAAATCTTAAGATCTACAAACTATAAAAAACTACTTGAAGTAAAAGCTTACAAAATATTTTTGTCTTTTCAAGGATGTTTTACTTGGAAATAAGCAAACCAAGGACTAATTTGTCCAGAATCACAAATCAGTCAAAAACAAGCAATCTTTTGTTCTTTTTTGTAAAAGTGAAATCCAAACTTTTAACACAAGTTTTTCGAAATTTTGGAAAGAGAAAACACAAGATGGTTTTCTCAACAAGGGTTGATTTTACAAATGGTCAGACTCACAAGAAGACAATAAAAACCAGGGTGATCTGAGGCTTCTATGCTTCTAAGCTCTGAGCTACTACACGACCAAAATGAAAATCAAGATCGACAACCAAAACTTCTAGGAATTTCACCTAAAACCCTAACACCAATGAAATTAGACCAAGGAAAGTTTTCAACAAGTCACATGTAGGTCTGGGTAGAGGATAATGATACCTAAACTAAGATAAAACTAATTAAAAGGGGAACAATCAAGTTTTTCAAAAATTTAGCAGGGTCCGCAGGCTCAGAGTTTGCACAGGTGCGTGCCCGTTCTGTGTGCAAAGTAAAAGTGCGTGGAGGTACGCACTGTGATACAAGCACAGGGTGCGGACTTCTACTAAAGTTATGAAAAGCCAAAACAAACCTAGATCCACTAAATCCACCCAATTCCACACACAACAAGTCAAAAACAGAAACCAAAAGGCAAGTTTCTCAGGTTAAAATGAAAACAAGGAAAACAATCAAGTCCCCAGCGGAGTCACCATTTTGTCATGCGGAATGAGTCAAGGTTGCAGACAAGATTGACCTTCCTAGTATCTACTGATATCTAGTGACAAGCAGGCTAATCAAAATCTATCTTTCTCTAAATATGCGAGTAAAATAGAGGCAAACAAGTGTTTTTCGGCCTACCTTGGGTCCAAAGCAAGTTTGTGGAAGCCTCGCTCCCTCGTTCCAAATGAGCTTCCTTGAAGCGTATTCTGCAAACACAAACAAGCAAACAATTAAATAGCACCTGAAAAGCCAATATTATAAAGCATATTCATCATAATGATCAAGGAGATTATGAAACAAACCATAACACAATTTGTTGAGAAAAATGAATCTGATTGTATTAATTCAAATGAAGAAGAACTTTACAGCCTGTGCCTTGATGCTGTACAAGCTCCTCCCAGGGTTGGACAAGAAGTCTCCTCTACTTTGACAAGCTTCACTCACTTCCCAATGAAACCAAAAGGTATGTGATCTCTCCTCTCAAGTTTTAATTAGGAAGTCCTAATTCCATAAGCATTTACCCTCAAAATGTTTAGCTTCTAACCTCTCTAGCAACTGACCCAATGCCTTAATTTATAGTGCAACGGAGGGAAGTTACTAGGTCCTCCTTCAAAGGGATAGCTCCTCCTATCAAGGGATTAGCTCCTTCTCTTTTGGGATGTATGAACCACCTTGGAGCGAACAATCCACGTCAAAATCCTTCTAGAAACATCTAGAATTAACCCAAAAGTGAGTTTTTTAGGATAAACATGTGCCTTTTTGACTTTCACAGGGGTACACACCCACCCCTTTACAGACAAAGCGTGCAGATACGCAGGTATTATGAACAAAGGGTGCGGGTCCGCATGTAAAAGTAGGAGAAAGTGCCGAACCAGAGTAATATTGATTTTCAAAGCCTTTCTCTCTTTTGCAAAGATTGACATGAAGAGCTAAGGTTTGAGACTTGCTTAGGAGGCTAGTATAGGTGATGATAGACCCATACTGACTGCAAATAATCATGGTGACGATATTTTTGTGTAACAGCCATAGCTAGACTAACTGGCAAGGAATCGAAATATGATTGTTGTGATTTGATTTTAGTTTACTTTTCTGCAATTAGATATTGGATTACTCATTTCATAGATGGTTACCTCCGAAAGCCATAGCTAGACTAATTGGCGAGGGATCGAAATATGAATGTTGTGATTTGATTTTAGTTTACTTTTTTGCAATTAGATATTGGATTTCTCATTTCATTGACAGTTACCTCCAAAAGCCATAGCTAGTCTAACTGGCGAGGGATCGAAATATGAATGTTGTGATTTGATTTTACTTTTATTAGTTTGCAGTTTTTGATTTGTTTGAGTGCAATAGCTTAACTTTTATTTTCATATTTAGACAAGCAATAGAGAGAGTGATTTCATGATCAGTATTTCATCTTTTGTTTGATTGAAGTAGCTGCACATTTACACTTTTGTTCAAGTATTGATTTGATCAATAGCATGTTTTGAGATCTTTTGAAGTGCTAAGTTTTGGAAGTTACAATTAGGGACATAAACTTTGTCTTGAAATCTCTACCCATACTTGACTTTTAAAATTATTCTTAAGACCTTAGAATAGGATTTCCATTTTCATTAGACACTTTAGGAAACCAACAAAAATAAAACCCCAAAACAAAATAAAATCTATAAAACAACGAAGTAAGAAAAATGTTAACTAAGCACATAAGGTGCACCACACTTCATCAGTTTACGATACTCGGATTGATAATTTATGTAGAGAAATTTAAGACGTTAAATTGACTAGACATTTTTGGCGCCGTTGTCGGGGAAGTGTAATTAGGAGACCTTATTTCTTACATTTAAAAAAAAAAAATTAATAATTCTTGAGTATGCTCTCCTCCTGCACTTTGTGTGATCTAGAGGATCAGAAAAATGATTGTTATGTAAAAAAAAAAAATTAATAATTCTTGAGTATGCTCTCCTCCTGCACTTTGTGTGATCTGGAGGATTAGAAAAAGAATTGTTATGCTAAAAAAAAAAAAGAGAAAAAAGAGGAGACAAAATAAACTTCATCATTTCAATTGATTCAATTAAAAAAAAGAAATGAAACCCAACTGCTATGATAAGGTCAACTGTCCAAGATTGACTGGTTATGGTTTCTAGTGGTCCTCAAAACAATGTATCCTATTTTAATAAGGTTTTGCAACTTAGCTGCGAAATGTGGCCGAATTCCGCAACTAGTTGAGAATTCCGTAGTTGATTTCAAGGTTTAGCGGGTTACAGGCATCCAATGAAGAAACCAACCACATGGGCATCTCCAGAATTGTCCCGACATGGATCCTATCCTATTCACCCAGCTCAGATCAATAAAAAACCAGCCTAAGACCTCAGTCAAAGTCCTGTTTTTAGAATGTTTTCTTTGAAGACTTTTCTGCCTTAAATTGAAAATCATTAATCATTTTTATAAAATTTCACAATTTCAGAGAAAAAAAAAGGGGAAAACAATCTATGGCTATCTTCAATCCTAGCTGGCCTCAATAGAAAACCTGCATTCCTATTTTTGAAACAAACCTGCAAAAACATATATATATATATATATATATATATATATATATATATATATATTATATATATTATATATATATATATATATAATATATATATATATTAAAAAAAATGAAAAACCTGCAATATGAACAATTTGAGCTACGATCAACTAAATGATGTGTTTCAACATTTACAATGCTATACGATGAAGCATCTTCCTTTTTCTCCATTTTAGTATAAAATGTCATGCGCATTATATTCCTGCCCATCTCTTCGCAAAATTATCTTGCTATCAACAACTACGTTTCATCCTGTAATCAAAATTCCAAGTACATCAAGAAGAAGGATTTTGAAAAAGAAGATAATTTGGGAGAAAAACCGAACATTAGGCATCCAATAATAAACAACCACTTCATGTGTGTTGACTCCAAAGTCTATTCATCACTATTGCAGGGATGCGCCAGGACAGGGGCATTACCAGAAGAAGAAAACTCTCCACGACCACATTGAAAAAAAATTGGATTGAAGCAAGAAATTCTCTCACAAAACCACCTTATTAACATGTATGGTAAATGCCCCCGGATGCGGGTGTAAACTCTGCAATTAAGACGATTGAGCTGCCCACGCGCCGAGGACATGCCTTCACGCTGCGGACAGGTGGATGACATGGGCTCCGGGCTGGTTATGGCCCAAAAGGACTCAGGGAGTCTTTATGACAATTTAATGCGCTTGGTTTTCCAAGGATTTGCCAACCGCTATCTGCTCATGGCGAACACAAGTCTCACTATGTCTCTGCATTTTGGCTCTGGTTCTGGTAATTCGGAGGTTTATTCTTTCGTGGAGGAGGGAGGCTCGGAGGGCAGTGTTGCCACTCTCGAGTCCTTCCCCTGCCTGACTTGCCTAGTCCAGTTGAATTGGGTTTATGCTGTTGGGTGGTCTCACCTGGTTCAGTGGAATCTTCCTTTGGAAGCTGGGTATTTCAGCCTGGTTCAGGGGAATTGTTTGTTTGCTGTTGGGTATTGTCGCTTATCGTTCGTGGGGTGGTTCCGCCTGGTTCAGTGGAATCTGTCTTTGGAAGTTGGGTATTTCAATCTGGTTCAGGGGAATTGTTTGTTTGCTGTTGGGTGTTGTCGTTTGTTTATTTGCTGTTGGGTGCTGTCACTTGGGGGGAGGTTCCGCCTGGTTCATCTGAGGCAGGGACATTGGAGTTTCACGCCCCGTGAAGTTTTTCTGGGTAACAGAAGGCACAAGACTGTTAAGCCACCCCCTGTTTCTTCCATGGCGCCACGAGTAGGCTATCGTAGGCCACGAAGGGGTGGTAATTCGGTGAGCCAGAGTGGCACTAGCACCAGTAACCATTCCAGCCCGCGGAGAATTTCTCCTTTGGCCTGTGCCTCACCTCCCTCAGGGAATTCGGAGAATTCTGCTGAAGATGCTTGCAACGCAGTGCAGACTGCGACTCTCTACTACCGTCGCAAGAAGAATAAAACATTTGTCAAGGCGATGATAACAGTTATTTTTGAAGAAGAGGATGAGGGGGATGGAAGCTCGGAAGCTGATAAGGGAGAAAGGTCTCCGCCATCATCGGACAATTCCTCCAAAAGTAAGGATAGCGCCTACAGTCCGGGAAATCAAAGTAAGATGGATGAGGATAGTACTTTTGGCTATTCTGCTGAGCAGAAGGAAGCTTTGCATGAGATCAGAGGCCTCAAAGGGAACGAACCTCTGGTCTCTTCTGGGGATCCTTCAGAGGTTCAAAAAGTCAGCCACCCCTATAAGCCCTCCTCTCCACAAAGCATGTCAAACAGAGCAGCGTCTGAAGATACATTTGATTACACCCTGTATCTAAAGCTCCTGCCTGGCATTGAGAGCATTGAAGCTATTCCGGCTGGTATGGAGGTTACTTGGGAACGGGACCCTGCTCGTGCTGCTGCAGATCGCAAGAAAAGAGCGCTGGAGCAAGAGGCTGAGGCACGGAAGAAGCTGGGAAATTGATGTTCGAAATGTTCTGGGTAAGCCTGTCCTCAGGCGTTCAGTGTGTCTTCTTTTTGGCTCTTTTGTGCAAGGTGGTATGCAGCAATTATCGATACTGTTAGGGGTCATGAGGTCTGGTTCTCAAAATATGTATATGTCGAAGTCTGTCTATCTAGTTTCACAGTCTGTATATGTCGAGTTTGTCTATCAGTGTCGAGACATGATGAAGTTCAGACATTTTATCTTGTTATGTTTGGTTACGCTTGCCTGCACACACAGTCTATTCAGGTGGGTGAAGAAAGTTTTGACCGAGAGCTGCACTCTCGCTCTCAGAGGTGTTCACCTCTTGTAAATAATCTTTTTGTTTTTTAATATATATTTAGTTAGCCTTTGCCAAGCAAAAAAAAAAAAAAAACATGTATGGTAAATGCGGAGAATGCACAAAGTTGTATTTTCCTACTTCTGATTAGAAATTTCACAACAGTAAAAACATTAACTCAGAAAAACTTAGAACAGAAAAAAAAAATGTCAAACTTTGAATTCATGATTTGGCCAAACAGAGATGAATTTGAGAAACATAAAACATGGATTTTTTCGCCAGTAGGGTCAATTAGATAACGCAAAAACGATTTTTAAAAATTTGTGGTAGTTTGGGAGATATCCGCAGTTATTTGGAGTGCATTTTTGTTTGCCGCGTGAAAAAAATGGAATTTTAATTAATGAGCAGGCTGTGATTTAATTTGGTTTGCTTGAGAAAGGGGAATTATAATTTGATTATGTGCTGGCACTTACTCCACCACATCTTCTGCCCGACCCGTTTGTAACTCATTAACACCTGTTAACAAGTAATCCCAATTGAAGACGGCTCTATTTAATGAATTAACTTCATTACGTGAACCAGTGGAGTACGCATCTTTCAAACTGATCTGTCAATTTCAATCGAACTTCTCCAAGTACCCATATAAACAACTAATCCTATGCTCGGCATTTTCCTTGCTAAAATATTGGCATAAGTATTGGTACTGATGGATCTTGTCTTCATTGACAAGTTCTGTGTACGTGTTTACCTTTATTATGGCATGCTTGGTAGTCTGACCATACTTTCAGCCAAAAACTCTGCAATAAAATGACCTATGTCAACCCGTAATCCCATGAAAAGCATCGAGCAAGCTCATAACTATTTTCCACTTCATATTTATCAAATTGCGCTTATAGCAAGGGTGGATTGTATGCTTTGGTTTTAAGTAATTTGAGTAAATCAATAATTAGCATATGGCTGAATCCAGTTTTTGGAATTCCTTTAATCAGTGGCCTTGAGAACTATGCCTTGGTACCAATTGATCTTGCTGCTGATCATAAAAAAATTGAAGGATTGCGCGCTGAATTTCAAAACTAATGGTTGACTATCTTTTAGTTGTGGAATGCAGCCACTTTCCGCAGCTGATTCAACTTTCCACAATTGGTTCAACTTTCCGCAGCTGTTTTTGTTAAACTCTAGGTTGCAGGTGTCATTAAGCAAAAAAAGCCACATGGGTACCTAGGAAAATGTCAGTATATGGATGGTGTCCTATTCATTTGATCCAATTCGATGAAAAAGACCCCGGTCAAAGGGAATTCAAGTTGTGTGTTATCACTAAGTTGTCACACTGAGTCGCCACACTAAGTCGCCACAATAAGTCGCTGCATGTCAAGGAAAAAATAATAATTTTGAATCAATGAAATGAATAAGTTATTTTCTCACTTTTCTGAAGGTATTGATTAATTTGGACTGATGATGAAAGATGAATGGCTAACTTTGTATTCAATATTTTTAGCTACAGAAACCATGCACATTCTGCAGCTGAAGTCCAATTCGGCAGCTAAAAATAAAAAACCTCATTGTTCAAATCAGCCTAACTTTTTCATACGAAATCATATTTTGATGATTTGAGTACCATTGGAAAGATCTCAAAAAGATCTAAACAATGAGAATTCCATCATTAGAATTTGAAATGGAAAATAATGAAATAAATTGCTGAAAAGAAGCAACATTCAACTTGGGGCACCAATTCCAAAGCAAGTATAAATTCTTTTGATTTTTCCTTTGAAGACTTGTTTCATTAATACAAATTCTTAGTTTTGTGTGTAAATATCATAACTAGAGAGATTGATCACCTCTCTCCTTTGATAACCTTAAATTCCATTGCAGAAGAAATATTAGTTTTTTTTGCAGGTTCTAGGAGGAAGGACAAATGACTACAAGAGAATGGTGTCTCTCTAAGAGACCAATTTGTTTCATAAGAGGATGATCAACAACAAAGAGGAAATATGTTGATGCAAAATCAGATCCAAACACTTGAAAAACTTTCAGATACTATTGTCTCCATCACATCCATACCTCATAATAAACTATTCATCTCATTTTCCTCCATATTTTCCATCTACATTCACATACACTTTCCATCTCTTTTTGTCCATTCATAACCCACAAATAAAAGCAAGAGGCTCATTCACATGCTTGTTTCCCATTGCCATTTTTGTTCTCCATTAACCTCTTCCTTTTCATCTTCCATTTCCTGTCATTTTCATTTCGCAAATAAGCCCTGCTTCAATGTAAATTATTGAGTCCATAGTCCTTTGAGTCTAAGTTCTTCGTAAAAACACCTTGAGTCTTGCATGCCTTAATGGAAAGTTCTTATGCTGACAAACAATGAGAATACATTAATGTCCCTTGTTCATCAGATCTTCTAGGTGACTCGACATTGACAAATTCATTCGTACCTAGCAAGATGTGTTTGGGCATCTTGACTCTCGTTGACATCAATGGTGAGAAGTACTCGTGTTGACTAGTGGCATCCATTAATGGCCACTAAGCCAACAATTTCCTACTATGTTCGACATCAGAACATCTTTTCACATAGTAGGAATTGTGCCAATGAGTTTTGAAGACATGAAGACTATTATTTTCAGCATTTTGGAGTAGATTCAGCAAGTTTAGTAGAAGCAATAAAAATCCATCTTATCTCTCTATCCATGACTCCTCTTGTTCAGCCACTTGAAGAAGAATATGATCAGAAGTTTTCAGCCACCACACATACAACTCATCCATTCCAAAGGGTAAGTGAAAGTACAGAATTTTCTAACTTTTAACCATAGAATTCCATAAAAAGCTAGAATGATAATTGTTGGAAAAACATTTCTCTTCCTCATTGCATAAAATTGCCAATACCATCAGTTGGGGGGGGGAAATACATTCATATTCATATCTTTCCATGTCCATAACATATTCAAGAGCTCACATACTTCCAACATATATTAATTATTACATTGCTATTATGAGCATACAATGGCTTTTTGAAAAAGTGCTTAAAGGATAAATTGGATACAAACAAAATCATGGTTGTCACACAAGAACCAACCATCATGCAATCCAATAAAGATATACTTTGCAACAATAATCAAATATCATTATGCAAAGTTCAAAGATCAAAATAGAAGGCAACAAAAAACAAATGGTTGTAACACAAGAACCAACCATGTTGCAATTCAAGTAAAATACTTTGCAGAAATATGAAGTTATCAAATGATATCATGCAAAGTTAAGCCAAAACTCAAGGATCAAAAGAGTTAATGTAACGTATATTGCATGAGGACATGCAATAGCTTCAGTTGGGGGGTATGTTGAGTCTTGAAAATGACATTCATTTCCATTACACTTTCACTATTATGTCCATTATATCACCTCCATTTCACTACTATGTCACCACATTCATCCCACTTTCATTATCATTGGGCCACATTTATGTTTTTTCCAAACTTTATTAATTCTAAGCCTTTTAAGTGAATTTGTGGTTAAAAATTAGAAAATAATGTGCATATGCTTATACCTAACAAATGGGTTGAGATTGTTGACATGTGTAGGTTGAAAAGAGGCTTCTAGAAGACCCTTATGTGGCACTCTAAGGCCAAATTCGAATTTGAGTGGAAAGAATCATGGGATCATGAGGATATGTGTCACATCTCCTAATTATATTGTAACTCTAAGAAGACAAGTGCCTTATCAGTTCCTATTTTGATTAGGACTCTAGAGGTAGATGGAGAGATTCATAGACTCTCATTAATGAGATGGCTTCTCATCTTTTTGTATAAATAGGAGATCTTTGTCCTTCATTTGTTAGTTCTTAAGTCTTAGCTTGTTAGTTCTTAAGCTTTTTAGCTTGTGAGATGGCTTTGGAAAACTTTGGAGAGCTTTGTTGTACTTTGTGATTTTGAAGAATTTGAATAAAGCTTTGATGTTCTCAACATGGAAGGAGATGTGAAGTAGATGTCATAGAGCACATTAGAATGTAAGGGAGAGTAGATTTCATTTTGTAATTTTGCTTTGATTTCATTATGTCATTTGATTGCTTTCAAGTTTGATAGATTAGATTTTCCATTCATGCAATTTTAATTCATGTAAGTGTGTTCAACCGGTTGATTGTCGATTAGTTTTTCTTTACATGTTTTTTTGCATCAAGTAGTGACATGAAATTTGCTTTTCTGCTGACTTTGTTTTTTTAGCTTTTCAATTTCAGTTATCTTTACTTGCTTTGTTAGTTAGTTTAGAAATCAACTTGCTCATATCATTGATGGTTACCTCCGAAAGCCATAGCGGGACTACTAGCGAGGGATCGAATTATGAATGTGTAATTTGATTTTAGTTTTACTTTTCTGCAATTAGATATTAAATTGCTCATATCA
>APFE030197405.1:0-10013 GCA_000404065.3 Pinus taeda | reverse complement strand
AAATTCGACATGAAAGATCTTGGTGCTACAAACTATATTTTGGGCATGGAAATTAAAAGAGATCAAGCAAAGAGGAAGCTATGGTTAAACCAGAGGAAGTATGTCGAGACAATTCTGCAGAGGTTTAATATGCAGGATAATAAACCAGTGAAGGTTCCTATTCCTGTAGGTGTGAGGTTATCTACTGAATAATGTCCCAAGACACAAGAAGAGGAAGAGGAAATGTCCCATGTTCCATATGCAAGTGTAGTCAGTAGCCTGATGTATGCAATGGTATGTACTAGATCAGACATTGCACATGCAGTGGGAGTATTGAGCAGGTTTATGTCAAAACTAGGAAAGGAGCATTGGACAATAGTGAAGCGGGTTTTTAGGTATTTGTGTGGCACTAGTGATTATGGTTTGTGCTACTAAGGAAGACCAGCATTGGACATAGTGTTGGATATTCATGGCTTTGTTGATGTAGACTGGGCTGGAGATCTGGATCAGAGAAGATCTACAAGTGGGTATATGTTTAACCTATTTGGAGTTGCAGTCAGTTGGATGAGTAAGAAACAATCTGTAGTGGCACTATCAACTACAGAGGTAGAATACATGGCAGCCACTCATGCAAGCAAGGAAGCAGTTTGGTTTCAAATATTATGTTCAAGTATGGGGTTAGTACAGGAATCTATAAGGATAGACTGTGACAGCCAAAGTGTAATTTTCTTGGCAAAGAACCTTGCATATCATTCAAAGACAAAGCACATTGATGTTCAGTATCACTTTGTGAGGCATATGATAGAAGAAAAAAAGGTGTTGTTGGTAAAGGAGGACACTTTGAAGAATACTGCAAATGCATTGACAAATCTGTGAGCTCTGAGAAGTTCTCTTGGTGTAGAGAAACAATGGGTGTTTCAAGGCTGGAAAAATTACTAAGCTCTTTGTGGCCCCCTGTGGAAAGAAAAAAACAAGTGGGAGAATGTTGGGTTGTGTTATATTCTTTCCACGTAGTTAAGAGGGGGTTTGAAGGGCACCTGTAACCCCACTTTATGGGGTCCGGAGCAACGCCCCAGAAAATTTTGATTTTGGACCCTATGTTAGGTTGGGAGGACCCACCTATGGTTTTGTGCATTACTTTTGCACATGTTTTTTTGGAAGTGGTGGTTTTTTGGTCCATGGTATTGGATGCGATGGTTTTTGGTTGATGGTATTGGATGCGATGGTTTTCGGTCCATGGTATTGGATGCTTTGGCATGTATAAATATGTATTATAACATTGAAAGGAACAATAATGAAAAATCAAGCTGGTAGTCCCGGTTTTTGGATCCAAGGGAAAATCTCTATGTATATGTGTTTTATGTGTTCTACTCTCGCACTGTTTATTTTCTGTGTTTTAGAATTAATATGCAGGTAATTTCTGTATGGGGTAAAAACCTACATTCCCTTCATCCTGTCCTTGCTGATATGGAACCACACTCTTTTTCTCACTTGAAATTGATGGTCGACTTGGTGTTTGTCATGGTGAGCCTTGTACCAGAGTTGACTTTTCTCTAATGGATCCTATACTGCTTGGTGAATCAACTAGATTTGCTGAATGAACCGCTACACTTTTTCCTTGTCATCACATCCACTGGAGTCATCTTCCATTCCAAAGACCATATCAAAAGGGTCTTTTCGCCGGTAGCCAAAACATATCTCAAATGGTGAACAATGCATAGATGAGTGCACTGCTCGATTGTAGGAATGTTGCACCTATGGAAGATGCTCATCCCACAACTTAGGATGTTTCCCACAATAGCCTCGCAACAATTGTACCAGGATGTGGTTGACAACCTTTGTCTATCTGTCAGTTTTTGGATGGAATGTTGTGCTTCTTTTCAACTTGGTGTCCATCATCTTCCACAAGCTGGTCCAAAACTCTCCGAGAAAGCAAGAGTCCCGATCTAACACAATCGATGTGGGCAACCCAAAATGGACCCAAACACGCTGAAAGAAAAGATAATCAGTTTTCTTCGCAATGATCTGATTTTTACAAGGCATTAAAATACACATCTTACTAAAGCGGTCAGCGACAACATACAAATATTCATGACTTTTTCTAGACAAAGGAAAACCTCCTACAAAATCCATCGAAACACTTTCCCATGGACGACTCTGAATAGGGAGTGGTGTGTAGAGCCTGAGTTTTCTATTAGAGGGCTTTGAAATAGAATACATCATACATCCCTTTACATAGTGAGTCACAATGTTCTTCATATGAGGCCAAAAAAAAACCTTTGTAAATGACACAAAGTTTTTTCAATACCAAAATGACCAGACACAAGGGATGTGTGGGGCTCCCGGACTACATGTACCCTTTCTCCTGTGGGTATGCACAATTTACCAAGGTGATACAACGGTTTCCCCTGCAAGTGATAGTTGTCCACCTGTGAACCATGGGTTAGTTTTGCACAAATCCCCTTAAAGTCATCATCGTTAGCATATTGTTCAGCATAAATTTCAAAATATAATGAAGCATTATGCAAAATAACAGAAGCAGAAATAGGAGGGCGAGATAGCATATCGGCCACCTTGTTTCTAGTGCCCTTCTTATACTTTATTACTAGATGAAACTGCTGAAGAAAACCCATCCACCTGAAATGACGAGATTGATGCAACTTGGTTTGTGATTGAAGATACTACAAGGGCTGATGATCCGTATGGATGATGGTCTCCTTGTCGATCAGGTAGTGTTTCCACTTTTTCACACTCTGGACCAAGGCATATAACTCCTTGTCATAAGTGGGATAGTTTATCACAATCCGAGAGAACTTCTCTAAATGGTAACATATCAGCTTCTTTTGCTACATCAGTACAGCTCCCATGGCATATCCGCTGGCATCTGTCTCAATCTCGAATGGTTGTTGGAGATCTAGTAAGGCCAAGACCGGTGTGATGCTAATCTTTTCTTTCAATGTTTCGAAGGACTTCTGCTGCTTTCCTCCCCATTGAAAGACTTGCTTTACACTTGTCAATGTGTGCAAAGGTGCTGCAATAATAGAGAAATTGGTAATAAATATCCTCCAATATTGTACTGCACCCAAAAAGCTGTGAACCTCGATTACACTAGTAGGTTTAGGCCAATTTACAATTGCTTCAACTTTAGAAGGATAAATTTTTAACTGACCATGACCAAAAATATGACCTAGGTAAACCAAAGAGGTTTTCCCAAACTCACACTTTGACAATTTTACATAGAGTTTTTCATTTTTCAGTACATCAAGCACTTTCTTCACATGACATACATGTTCATTCCAACTTTTACTAAAGACAAGAACATCATCTATATATATAAGAACAAATTCATCAATGAAAGGCCTAAAGAGATCATTCATGACCCTCATGAAAGTGGTTGGAGCATTGCAAAGTCCAAATGGCATCACCATCCATTCGAACAACCCCTATTTGGTCTTGAAGGCAGTTTTCCACACATCTTGCTTTGCAATTCGGACCTGGTGATAACCACTACGCAAATACAATTTGGTGAAATAGACAACATTATTTAACTGATCTAATAAATCATCAATGCGAGAAAGAGGGTAATGATTTTTCACCGTGATTTTGTTTAGTGCTTGATAATCCATGCACATCCTCCATGTGTCATCTTTCTTCGACACTAAGACAATCGGTGAGCCGCATGGAGAAGAGATCGGCCTGATGACCCCTTGCTTCAATAGTTCCTGCACTTGCTTTTTGATCTCCTCCATCTCAATGGTCAACATCCTGTACATGCCAATATTTGGTAAAAGAGTGTCATGCTACAAATGGATCTCATGTTGGATTTCCCTCTTCGGAGGTAATACCCTTGGTTCCTGAAACATCTCATCATAGTTAGAAATTAATTCACATAATTCCTTTCTATGCACATGATCACAACCCTAGAAAGCGTCGGATAATTCTGCATCTTTTACCCTTACAACCATAAGCATGCAAACCTTATTGGAATTTACCAACCTTTTCATTTCTTCCACACTTACAAGGCTAACATTAATTTTAGTTTTACGAGACCTTACAAAATATTCAACCCCATCTTTTGTGATTTGGTATTTGTTTTCATTACGAAAGAAGATTTCCTTTCTATCATATAGATATGGACTCCCTAACACCATGCCACAGATATCCGATGGTATCACATCAAGTTTTACCTCATCCACTAACTTAGAAGTGAATACAAATTTAACCTTACACTACTTAGTTACATTCAATTTTGATTTATCATGTATCCATCCAAGTGGGTAATATTTTGGATGTGGTTTGGTTTCCAAGCCTAGCTTCTTTAACAAGGACTCTAAAATTAAGTTTTCTTGGGATCCGGTATGAAATAGAGTTTCCACTTTTGTATGATTTATGATAACTCTAATATGAAATGGTTCAATTCTATTCTGTTCATTAGGAAGAGAGTCATCTATTGAACTAGTGCCTTCATGTGATTAAGAATTAACATGAGGTGTAAGAGTACCTTTTGTTCCTACTACTGTGATCAATGTTTCATCTCCATAATCAGATCCAAGGTCTTGCTGCACAGTTGCCACTGTCTTCTACTTGCCTTTTCCTCCATACTTCTTTAGTGTCTTTTTCGGGTACAATTTCCAATAATGATTAATCACTTTCATTTTTTCCCCTGTTCTCAAGATGGATGGCCTTTACACTGGCCGAGTCAATAGTAGTTGGTTCAAACAATAATAATGAATGTCTAAGGTAACTATGTAATGACCCAATATACTTAGTTACTACTTTAGGTGAGTCAAGTGCAATGCCAAAATTAAGTGCATGTTTTCTAAATTCCTCTATAAAGCTTTGAACATCCTAACCTCTACCTTGCCTTAAGTATTTCCAATCCATTAAGGCTTTTTGTTTATAACCCAAGGGATAAAATTGTTCCTTTAATGCAGAAATGAAACTAGGCCATGAGGAAAGAAGATTACCCACACTCTTATTGCTTCACAATTTTCTCTCCCACCAAACGAGAGCGGTGCTACTCAGCCGAAGAGAGGCCAGTTGAATCTTTGCCTCGCCCTCTTCGATCTACTGAATCCTACAGTATATTTCAATCTGCCTAATCCATTTATTAAGCTTCTTTTCATTACTTTCACCATTAAACATGGGAAGATCAAATTTGACATCTAATTTAAAGAAAGGTTTCGTAGATGCATCCCTTGAATTTCTATGATGATGGTGATGAGAGGAAGAAGAACTTTCACTCATGGAAGGAGAAGGAGGGGTTTCTTCTCCACCATTTCCATGCATTGAACCTTGTTCTTCTAGATTTCTCTCTTCTACTTTCTCCAGCCTTGAAAGCAACTGACTGACATTTTCTGCCATTGTATATAACGTTTTGCGGAAATTGCACTCTTCTTCATGGCGAGCCTCTTCATCTGCCATGTTTCTCCTTCGATGTGCATGCCCCACTTCGGGATCGAAAGACTTTAGTTTCCCTTTGCCTCTTCGGAGCCTGTTTCTTGTTAGCATACAAACATGCAATTCACATCTAAAAATACCTGCTATGATACCACTTCATCTAAAATCTTTTGCTTATATATGTATTAAATAATTACATGCATAAATTGTAGCTTAACATAGAAAACTTAATGTGCACATGAGAGAAGAGGAAGAAGACATAAAGCATGAAAGAAGAAAACAAGACTTGATAATGGAGTTCATCTGACTTGGACAATGTCTCTGGGCCCTGCTAGATCAGTGGGTAGGCCTTCATTCATTAAGTGGCACGAGAAAGAAGAGTACAAGCATTAATTACAAAAAAGGAGTATTATACCTCCATACTAAAAAAATGGCTGAAAAATTCAGAACTTTGATGGAGAAATGGATAGTGACATTGCGTTCGTAGCATTAAGAAATGCTGAAACCATATAAAATTTGTCAAAATCTGACAAAGTGAAATTTCGGCCCTCCTACAAAATTTTGCCTCAAACTGCGTGCATTATCTCCTCCCCCCGGGTGCACTACCAAACTATGTTTAAATAAAATATGGATGGTGGATTATTCAAGGAAACCATTATAGTGCAATTGGTGGAAGGTTTGGTTAATATGGAGGAGGTCGGGCGGTCAAACCTCGCCTCCTCCTTTTTACATATAACAATATTTTTTTTTACATTTTACAAACGATTTTTTTTAATTAAAATTTTTGTGGTTGGGTCTAGCCAGCCTTGGGCAACCTGCCCACAGTACCTTCCTCCCGCTAGCTCCATGCATTAAGTGGCTAGTGGCTTGTTTTGGGTTGGGTCCATGCCCCAAGGGTTGGCCCACCCATTTCCCCATGTCGTTTGGTTTATGTGCCCCTGTGCTCCATGGGATGGTTGTGGGGTGGTGGGGTCATGGCCACCCACCCCGTTATGTGTTGCAGTGGTTCCTTGGGAGGGGTCGAGGGTCGTGGCCCGCCCCTCCACCAATATTTTATTGATATGCGGATGGGAGTTAGGGTGGCGGGGTTGGTGGCCCGCCACCCCACTTTTTTTATATATTTTTTGTTATATTAAAGCAAAGTGTGCAATTTTGGAAATTCGGTTTTGGACCAAAGGAGTCTTTTTAACAAGGCAACAATTTTGCCCAAAATCTGGCCGGAGTTGGCCAGATTCTGTCCACCGGAAAAAGTTCAAATTGTGCCTTCATTAATCCTACCTAGTCATCAAAAAGTCAACCAAACTTTGACTGCCCCTATCTCCTTCATCCGGACTCGGATTGGAGTGACGCTCACACTATTGGAATCAGGGCGATGAGCACTTCGACCTGATGTCAAGTTCATCATCTTTTTGCCACTTTGAATTTTGAGCTTTTTCCATGGCACTGGTGTCTAAAGATACACCTGGATCATGTTGCCTTGAGTGCTACTAGCCACTCCATTACAACACTAACTAGTTCATTGAGCCTAGAGGATTTGTAATGATATCTCCATGGGTCTTCCTCTAGCTAATGACAGGCCACGTGGATCCAAGGATAGTACACTCTCGCATAGCGGTCCTTGCATAAACCATGTGGGTCGTACGGGCTGAAACTCTTGGTGCTAAAATTAATCTTCTTGAATTAATCCACTTCGGCATCTGCTTCTTTCAAACTCCTAATCCCGTAGAACCCAATTCACACAAGAAGCATGGGCCATGGTGCCTTCTTCTTCCTGTACAATCCAGCTAATAACCTTGTCAGGATGTGGTATGCAACCTCCTCCATGACCAACTTGTCCATGGAAAACCTTGGAAACACATGTGGAGCTTTCTCCGCATTGTACATCCTAATGAAGGTGCCTTCGGGTGAGGCATACCAATCTGTAATGGTCATCAATGCCTCCATTTCTATCTGGGACATGCATGAAGGATCTATTCAAAGATCATTGTGTACAAAGGGGCAATAAAATGGTCACATATTCTAGCCATGACTCCTTGGTAGATGCAATCTAAGAGAAACTTGCAATATATGTTCACAACACTCTCTGAAGATGTCCATACCCAACCCATGCTAGGAAACTTTTGATGGGCACAGATTGCATCGAGAAAGTAGGAAGACATGAAGATTTTTTCTTGTTTATCCTTGGGTGGAATCCGAGCATTAGATAGGTTCACTTTCAACTAGAGGACCAACATGTCATTCCAGTTGAACCGTTTTCCTTCACTTTCCAGTTGATCCAACATAACAATCCAACTCTGTGGGAAGGTCTCTGTACTCCCTTGTCCATAAAAGTGGCATGAAAATATGACCAAGAACTGGTATGCCTTCTTGAGTGTCTTCATATCATATATCTGGTTGGGTTCCATTGTGAACTTTGCTATCTCCTTTACCCAATGCTTTAAGATGTCTCTTGTGTTTGTGTTGGCATTGGGAGTGTAGAACGGTGCATCCATCCTACTCACTGGCAATGGAAAATGATATATCTCCTGATAATCCTCCGTCCTAAAGGAATCAAACCTTTCTCCACTAACATTTCTCAGTATCATTTTCTCAGGATCAGTGTGTGAGACAATCCACTGGATCACATATGTGCAAGGGAACACGGGAAATCTGCATGCAACTTGGTACAATCATGACTTATGGAAGTTCACATAGACTTGTTGATCCTCCAGATTCTCCTCAAAGCTACGTGAGAAAGTAGTATTGATGCCTTTTCACGTGATCTTGATGTCCTTCTCAATGAAAAGGTGTGTGTCTATGTACACGGGCAATCTCATAAACCCTTGTTCAACCACATCCAAAGTATTACTTTCAACCGTGTCCTTTGATCTAGCTCTCTTAGAGGCCATGATACCTATACTGTTGAGAAGCTTCTCAAATAATGTGGTACCTGAAGACAGAGAAGACACACATGGTGAGACAATGTCAGCTAAAAACATCAAACAACTTACAGAAACATTCAGGCAACAAACTGGTGACTATTGGGTGAGATTGTGCAGCACTGACTTCAGGAAAATGGGAGACTGTCAGCTGGAATTGCGCATTGCACGGTCCCATCTACTAGTGAGACTGACTATTGGGTGGATCTGTGCAATGCGTAGTCTAGAGAGGTTGACTGCTGACTGAAACTGTATAATGTGCATAATAGTCAGGCCAAGTTGTTGGATGGAACTACGCATTCCTCAATTCCAGTGGGCAGGACTAGGCACTGCCTCCCAGGATTTCATAGAGCACAATTGGGAGACACTATGGGTAGCCTCTGCACAATTTCAGGAGGAAAGGCAGAGCCTTGACTGCCATGAATGCGTAGAGCTTGCTAGGATACACAAGATCGGGGTTGAGACAGTCCGGACCTGCCAAATGGAAACCTAAAAACATGAAGGAGTGAATGTGTTTACGAAGATGGTGCAGATTTGAGTGAAATAGACATGCATGCAATCAAGCAAGTGCAAAAATCAGTTAAACGAAAAAACCAAGAAGCTCATGAAGCGAGTCGCTGAAACGATGACTATGAGTGCATAAACAGTGTTTTGTGTGCGACACTAAGGGAAGGTAATGAAAAGATTGAAACAACACTTCTACAAGCTAAAATAAATTGAAATTCAAGCGGTCGTTCAATAAAACCAAGGAAACAACACTCATACAAGCCAAAAACTAAAAAGTGATAGAAAAAGCGACAAAAGGCATGAAAGGAAAAACTTACTCGAAAAAGTTGTGCCGATTGTGCCGAAGGTTCCTAGATGCCTCGATAATGCCAGATCTCCAAGATAAAATGTGAAGAATGAGGTCTAAGGCATCGTTTAAATAGATTTGGTGAAATTAGGGTTTATGATGCGCATGCCACAAATCTAGGAAAATGTAACACTTGGCAGGGAGTTTCTAAAAATAGTTTTGCATGTAACTCATTCTGCTAAAAATATATCCCTGAAATCTATGGATGTTTTTTTGTTTTTTTCTTTTTTCTTCTTAGGGAAAATCTGCCCGACATGCAAAGAAGGATTGCGCAATTTTGGAGGGAATTGGGCAACCTACTGGGACATGCGACGGACGCTCAGTGAGGGAAAACTTTTGTGTTGTTTTTGGACTGAGAAGCCTTAACTAACTAGCCAGCTCTGTGCAATTTTCCATAGCAGTGATGTTGGGCTGCTCAGCGCATTTCTGGAGAGCAACGCAACTAGCCAGTTTTGCGCAATTTCAGAGAATAGTGCAACTGACCTAGGCTACTCTGTGCATTTTTGGAGAGAAGTTCTGTGGGGCCAATTCTATGCATTTCTAGATGGTAGTACAACTGGTTGAAACCGTGCATGCCTGGAGAGCAGTGTTGGATGGCTTTCTCTTCACAATTTCTAGAGCAAGGATGGTTGGATTTCTCTACGCAATTTCTAAGTGCAGCTGATTTGGGTTTAGCCAAGCCACAACTAAAGTTTTGCCTCTTTGAGAAGAGGACTTGAAAGAATGTAGAATTTACTCTAAATGTAAGCTTATTCTATGATGCAAGCAGAAGAAGCTAATCTAAATCCTATCTTAATTAGGTAGATATAGATCTAACCCAACTAAGAGCAAGATAATTAAAATATTGGGATTTAAACATGTCT
>APFE030197404.1:34373-54036 GCA_000404065.3 Pinus taeda | reverse complement strand
TAATAAACAACTCAACTAATAGTAACCACCTCATTTCTGATTACTATAATCCCATGCCATTGCCATATGGCAAGGACTAATAAGCTCAACGACTTTCACATATGTCAAACCATATGCATGTCACATAATAACATTGAAAAATATGTATATCACATGCTCTTTTGAAAAGTGTATGTTTTGAAAGTTGTATGTTAATAACCTACAAATGTAAAAGGATATGCATGTCACATAATAGCATTAAAAGTTGTGTATACCACATGCTCTTTTGAAAGGTGTATGTTAATAGCCTATGTATTTTTCGTAGGTTGTATTGGGCATGTTCTTTGAGATTTTGGTAAAGCTCATTAACATTTATAGCCCGTAGAGGATATACATCTCCCATGATAGCATTGAATGTTGTATATGGTGTATACTAAGAGTGTAACTATTCTTATGAGGTTGTAGTCAACGTAGTCTCTTTAATCTTAAAAAAGCTCATCAACTTTTACAATTGGAAACTGATATCCATTTCATATGCGTTGTAGTTTCCATTGAAACCATATACATCTAGAAATAAAACATGTAAGTTATACAATTCCACATTTCATATAAAAATTAATAAATTCAGTATAACATTATAAAAAGATGATTACCATCCAAAAATGAAACATTATCCAATATTAAATAGAGTAATCTTATATAAAAACTAAAGATTAAAATCCTTATAACTTTACCAAAATATTTTACGTAGTTGTTATTATCTAAATTATATAAAAATGAAAAAGATTTAAAGAAAACTTAAACCTTAAAAATTCAACTTAAGTAAAAAAATGCATTATATCTCAATTTAATTTTTACATATCTAAAAAAGTTTTATTTAAGTGTGAGTTTTTGGAGTTTCTAGCAGATTTCTGGCTAGATCTAGTGAAAATAATTGTGGTAAAATCTTGATTTGTGTTATATAGATTTAATGCCCTTAAAAACTGGGATTCAATGCCCTTAAAAAAACCCTTGGACACTTGATAGCACATAGTTCACTAGCCAAACTATTGATTTCAATGAATCCCTTACAGATTCTAGATAGATTAGACCAGAAAATAAACTTGAAAGCTTTTCAAAACATGGCACTTTAAGAAAACTCACCCAGAACACACTTTATTTTCAAAAAAAAAGTTTTCCTAGAATATGAATCATGTGTGATGCCCAATTTAAATGCTCTAAGGATTTTTTAAAATGCTAAATCCATATATACAATCAATAATCCATTTAAAATAATAAAAAATAAAATTTGGCAAAAAAATATTGACCAAATTCCAACAAAATCTCCAAAACTTACTTTTTTTGTTTCATATTTTCATCTCCTATATATTTAGGACTGCCTCATTACATCTAAAATTGTGTACAGATTGAGTAAATTGGAAGAGGGATTGGGCAAATTTTTTTTCTTACAAAAAAATAATAGTAATAATAATAATGTTTAAATCTTGTTGGTTTAATGGCAAAATAGATTTATCACCCTTGAAAAGTAAAAAAACATCCAAAATCTTAAACCTGAGAATACCAAAATATTTTACCAAAATCTGAGAAAAAAATATTATTTCGTTTTTAAACTACGCGCATTACATCCCACTGCATAAGGTCAACCCAGTGCTCGGTAATGAAAACATGGAACAAATCAAACCTCGAAAATCGGCCGTCCAGCGAGACACTGACCTGGAATGGTTAATTGAAAATATCCAGAGGCGCGAACTCGGCTATATATATCGGATGCAAGAGCGTCAATAGTATGTGTTTGTGCCATCTTACAACCCTTTTCCGTCCCTGGGTTCGCCTTCGCTGCTTTTCATTTCTTGTTCTTTCTTTTTATATTGTATCGCCATGGATTCACGGCCTGCAACTGTTTTAGTTATCATAGTTTTTGCGATAATGGCTTCAGCTACGGCGAAGGACGTGAATCCCCAGCACAGCGATACGAGCATCGCTGAATTTATCAAATCGTCGTGCCAGGCCACTCGGTATCCGCAGCTCTGTGTTTCGTCGCTTTCTCCATACACCGGATCTCTGAAGCCCACGCTTTGCGATCTGGTCAAGGCGGCCATGAACGTGAGCCTCGTTAATGCCCGAACGGTCTCCGTTTGGGCAGCAGGCCTGAAAGGCAGAAGCGCTGAGATGAGTGAAAGAGAAAGAGCGGCGCTGAACGATTGTATTCAGAATTTTGATGACACCGTTGACGAGATTCAGAAATCTCTGAAGGAGTTGGAGCAGCTGCAGCGCAGCAACTTCAACCCTCAAATGAACGACATGCAGACGTTTATGAGTGCCGCCCTCACCGACCAAGACTCCTGCCTCAACGGATTCGAGGATGTGAAGGCGGCGGAGGGGAAGATTAGCGCGATGGTGAAGGTCCGCGTGCAGAATGAGTCAGAACTGATCAGTAACGCTCTAGCTCTCCTTAACGCGCTCGCTCTTAACGCATTCTCTAACACCGGAGTTGCTGACGGTATCCATGCGTGAATACCAAAACGGCGCACTCAGTACTCTTCTAAATAAAATAATATATGTACCCAATAATATATTTATAGTTTTGCTACCACTGCTAACTCTTCCCGACACCCTTTACTAGTTTCTGTTTCCTTCGATGGCTGATTGGGTTTGGAGCGCAATTATGGCGTTATTTCATATTTGAAGAAAAGTATTTTATGCGTATTCTTAAGCTTTTGTTTCATACAGGAATGATAACACGATTTCATTTTTAAATATAAATACTTTTTCTTAAGTGATATCTTTTTTAGTTTGAACTAATTTATTTCAGTTGAAATAGAGTTTAGGTTTAAAACATATAGGAAAGGGGTTGAAGGTTTCAGTTCTACTATCTCAAATAGCATTTAACTAAATCAATGTATTTTTTTAATAATTTTTTCAGGTTTCATTTTTTTTTTTCTTCTTCTTCAAGTAAAATTGGTATAATTTATGGTTTGAGCAGCTACAGGGATTTTTAGGCTTTCAAAATCATTTGGTGCATAATTTTGTTCAAAGAATTTCAAACTGGTGACATGGTACTTATTTGGAACTTGCCACATGGTACTTTAAGTTTTCAAAATCTCATTTGGTGCATCAATTTTATTCAAAGAATTTGGAATTGTGTCACTATTTAATTTATTCTAAATCTCTTGAGCTAAAATGTTAGATGTTATTTTACTATTTAAATGTTATATATTATTTTATGTAATGATTTTAATATATCAATATTAATATGATAGTGATTTGCACCTCAAATTCAAATGTTATGGAAAACATTCCTTATGAGATTAGCCAGGCACACCCATGAAAGGGTATAACCAATGCCTCTTTACCATTGATTTATATTGGAAAATATGTGTATTAAAAAATAAAAATGTTAGTGCAAAAAGTTATTATAGACAGAAATGAAGCAAAAGAAGAAAATATTACTTGTGCAAAATAGTATTGAACTAAAAGGAGATGATGTCTCCTATCAAGCCTATAAAAATGAGGGACTTAGTAGTTGTAACAAGGAATGTCTCTTAGTCTTTTATTTAGGTAGGCATAGCTAGTACAGATTTAAAATATTGTTCATCAAAGCCTTCTCTAGAGAAGGCAATTGCGTAGATTTAATTGATTTTTTATTTTATATTGCAACAAAATCCATTAAATTGTACATTTTGATACTCATTGTTTATTGTTGAGTGGTCTCATGTTTTGCGAGAACAAAATATTGACCAATAAAATTTGATTCAAAATAAAACTATATTATGTTAGGAATTTTCTATTATAATTTAATTTATATTAATAGGTTATAATTATTTTTTAACTTAAAGGATTTTTATTTCTTAATATTATTTTTTTTTCAAATATATGTATGATATTATCTTTTATAAATCTAAAAAAAAATTATATTTGAAAGGAAAAAATCCAATATTTGAGGGAAATTTATAAGAATCATAAATGAAAAATTAGATTAACATCATTTTAGAAAATCCTAAGAATATGCAATATTTGAAATGCATTGTATTCTTATTTAAGAAATATCAAATTGTCCCTTTTTATGTAGAAATCTAAACTATTTATTCATCCTTGTCTCGCCAAGTTGACTCTTGATTATTTTTGTCGAGTTTTATGGATTGACCAACTCCTCTACATAAGTTAGGTTAGTGCTTTGACATTGACAATAAGACATGTATTTCTATTGTGTTCATCTCTTATTTCATTTTAAAGTGGTTAATTTTGTACATAGTCATTCCCTAGGTGAGTGCTCTCACCAACTCCTCTACATAAGTCAAGGAGGGGGTGCGGGCGCGGGGGGTGGCGGTGGGGGGGGCGGGCGGCGGTATAGTGCTTTGAGTAAAGTTCCAAATTTTCACTTTTAGGATGCACTGTTATGCGACTTGGGACACATATATGTTCCTTCAAGTGGGCGTGCCAAGATGATTTGGTAGGTGCACTACAGTTGGGTTGCTGGACATTTCGAAGTAGAGAAAACAATGGTGATATTGCATTAGTATTTTTACTACCCAAAACTTCATCAGGATGTTGGGAAGTATATTTGATCCTGCACCGCCTGGGCCATTGCCAAACCAACCATCATGAAGCAAGGCTTTTATAATCCTCTACCTATTCCTTGTTGGCCTCGGGAATTTGTCTCCATGGATTATATGTTAGGCCTTCCTTCTACTGATCATGACAACGATTGTGTTTTCATGGTCATCGAGAGATTCTCTAGCATGGCCATCATGGCGACCTACAAGAAGAGTATCACAACACAGGCCACTGCGAAGCTATTCTTTGAGAAAGTGCAGGTACACTTTGGGATCCCACAATCCATTATCTCATATCGGGATAGTAGATTTCTAAGTGCATTTTGGTCAAGTCTCTGGTCGATGCTGGATACAAAACTCACTAAGTCCACAGCTTTCGACCCCCAAACTAGTGGCCAAATAGAGGTTGTCAAGAGGATAATCATCCACATTTTACGCATGTACAACTCAAAAAATACATGCGCATGGGACGAAATTCTCCCCTATGTCCAGCACAACTACAATAGAGCTCTCCACAGCTCAATAGGCCAAAACCCCTTTCAGGTCTGGCTAGGATTTCAGCCATTATGCCCCATTGATGTGACCATACTATTTGAAGCCACTCAGGAAGATTCGGCTCACGTGCAGTTCGAAGCTAAAAGGGATAACAAGTTCAATGAGCGCATTCAACACATTCGCCAATAGCTCCATCATAGATTTGCCAGATGCAATGCTAAGTATAATCAACACCATGATCAACATCGAGTGTCACACAAGTTCTAGGTGGGCGACAAAGTTTGGCTACATTTGCAGAAGAAGCATGTTGCCTGACCCCACCACAAGATTCGCCTGCCCCGATATGGGCCATACACCATCACCAAGGCCATCGGGAACAATTCCTTCAAGCTCATCATCCCACCTTTCCTTGGTCTACACCTAGTCTTCAATGTAGATCACCTTCAACCATACTTTTCACCATTGTTGGACACATCTAATATTGCGGAACAACTCACACCAATAGAGCTCAACCTGGACTTAATCGAACCACAATTAATCATATCATGGACACAATGATCAAGAATACTTGACAATAGAGGATATAACTATATCGGGTTATTAAAGCAGGCCAACTCCTTTAGCAAGGCAAATGGCTCACAAGGGACAAAGTTCAGCAGAAGTTTCCTCATCTCATGGAGGAACTTAATGCAATGGGGACCATTGCTTCCTAAGGGGGAAGGAGGGGGGGATTGATCTAGGTGGATATTGGTGGCCACCTACCTATTCCACTTGGACCGTCAACATTGTTCAGTTTCCTTAATTGTAGCACAGTTTACAACTTTTTGCAGTTTTTTGAGTCCTAAACTTTCAGAGCTGTTTTGAGGCCCTAAACAACATTTTTTTGGCAATTTTTTTTTAGTGATTGCCAAAGAAATTACATTAGCATCTATAGTTCTCAAAGAGATTAACTACCAAAATAACAAACCTTCCGAGGTTCGAAGGTTAATGCCATTGAAATGATCGTGTAGACTAAATTATAATCAAATGTAGAATAGATAATTTAATTCATAAAAGAGTTCCAACCATAGTACAAAATTCATATTCGCATCTAGGCTAAAGGCCACAATCTGAAGCTAAGGGAGTACAATATTAATAAATAATCTTAAATAATCCTAAGAGTCATTGCACCTCGAACAGTTTTGAAAAATAAGAGCTCAACCCTCTACAACATTAAGAGACTGTGGGCTAAATTCAAGCCTCATTTCTAATGAAACCCTATCGAAGTAGCAAGAAAATAGAGTAGAAATTTTAATAAAAGGTTCTTTAGAAGACATACAATTTACAACGCAACATTATACTTGAGGAAAAAGGAAAAGGTTTATCCAACAAAAATCGATGTTAAGAAAAATGTATGTTAATTTAAAAATCCACTTATTGTAACCTTACAAATATGAAATTAAAAAATATAAATGTAAGTAACAATAAATTTGGAGGCCCCATGTGGGGGTCTCTTAGTTGGGACATGAATGAACTTCGTAAGAAATTTTTTATTAACACTGTACATTTAAATATTAAACAAATTGGCAAAACTTTCAAGAGGGTATTGGACGCTGACCATGTGACTAGAACTTGATGCATGTCGAATATATAAACTCATAACTTATCTTGAGACCCTAATCAATATGAAATCAAGAATTCTATAGCATTGGAAAGACTTATTTGGAATTCCTGTCAAATAACCCTAACCATGTAAGCTCTCTAAGCCCCTGCAATGCATTTGAGAATATCCTGTCAAGAAGAACATGGGAATGAGATGAAATTATCCAATGGCAGTATTGGTAGCTGCCTTCCATAGCATACCTTCCATAAACAAATATAGCAAAGTGGAATGAGATTAGACTCCATTGAAATTTTTCATGTAAAGTGGGGAAGCAACTGCTAAAATGTCTTGGGTAATCGGTTACTTGAGTAGGGCTCTCTTTCCTTGTAACGTCTCCAACGTAAAACCTGAAAACAACATTTAGGATTACTCGGAGGGGAACACGAATTTTTCTTACGGAGAATGACAATAAAGGGAATATATTTATAATGGTGTAAGCCATCCAATACTATAACCTTGTAGGAGGTATCAAACTACAGTCATGGCCTAGTTCGTTATAGGAATCCCAACATCATTGTTTTCCCTTGCAAGGAAAGGTAAGATATTAAGTCGTCGACATAAGGAAAAAGAAATTAGAACTCGAACACAAAGAAAAAAAACTAAAAACAAAAACCCAAGACACCGAAAACAAATCTCAGAGAACATGGGCTAGTTATTATGGCCTACGTTAGAGGAGAGGCTAAACCAAGAGCTGACCATGTGTAGTTTTCCTTAAGAGTTGCAGAGAATAGATCAGTGAAGAGTGCAAGGGCAATGAGTTGATTATGGCACTGAGAGAGAGGGTGGTTACCATGTAACCACCTCCTCCACATCAAATCGTCCAAGGGAACCCTGAACATTATGAATCGTAGATCAAAACTCACCATTCCTGAGAGCATCAAATTGCTAGGTGGCAGATGATTAAATCTATTGTTGAAGTTCGTAAAATTTTCTCATAATACAAAGTTCATGATTAAGATGAACACAAAAGATTATTCAACATTATTTGCCAAAGAGACTATATGATTATTGTCTTATAAGTATGTATATTCAAGAATAAGCATAGCCTTGGAGTCATCCACATAATAACTCAATTTAATAAGTAACGTTGCAATGTAAAACCTAAGGTGGTAAGTTTCACATTAACTTGGAGGGTTTTGTTCACACAAAGAAAGAAAACAACAAAATAATAATAATAATCTAAATCTTTTCTTGCTTACGGATGCTACGCCTATCTATTTTTAGTAGGTTGTAGTAACTGTAGTATTCACAATCTAGGTAAAGCTCATTAACTTTTATAGCTGACAGGAGATATGCATTTCCCAGGAGAGCGTTGAGTTTTGTTTATGCTTATATGTTATTATCGATTTATAGTCACCATAGTCTCCTTAATCTAAGAAAATTTGATCAACTTAAATTGACCAAAGATATCCATTTCATATTATATTAGAACATTGAGTGTTTTACATGCTAAATCTTCTATGGTAAAGCATATATTAGTAACCATCTATTTTATGAAGTTATAGTCCCCATTGAAAAAATAGAGGTCTTTAAATTAAACATGTGATTTATACATTTGCACATTTCTTACTGATTATAAAAATTAATAAACTTTAATAACTTCACATTAATATTATGACAACATGATAGTTATCCAAAAACAAAACATTATCCAAATAGATCAGTTATATAGAATATCGAAATTAAACTCAATATAACTTATATATCTTGCAAATACGGATCAAAATTATAAAGATATAAAAATATTATTTAATTATTGTGTAATTTTTTCATATTAAGCCACCAAAAAATACACATTAGGAAATTGAACCTTTATTATTATAGAATGAATTCATGTTTAAAATGCATTTATGTGAACTTAAATTTTTTAAAGGTTATCATATATTTAGTTTTTTTTTTGAGATATCATATAATATAGATTGACGTTATGCGACAACATTTTATACAAATTTTGATTTTTGTATGGACACATAGTCTACTGTCAAATATAAGAGAGATTTGCATGATGTTAGAGGTTACATGTAAATTTCAGATTCGTTCATTTATTTTTTAATTATTAATTATTATTTAATTTTTAAACATGTAATCAACATAAGTTACCTCGCAATACTTACTCACTCTAAGTTGTAAAGAGCTTTCCTACTTTTGTACAAGTAATAAAAATAATAATATAATATTATGAAAAATGCAAAATCTAACATCATGCAAAATATGTTGTGATTATGGAGATACAATCTTGTAAAAATAAATAAGTTATTAATATACACTTTATAAGACATAATGTAGTAGATACAACATTTAATAAGCTCAACGAATTTAACAAATTGTCAAATAATGTGTCACATAATAGCATTGAAAGTTGTGTATACCACATCCTCTTTTGAAAGGTTTATGTTTTGAAATGTGTATGTTAATAGCCTAGCTATTTTTAGTAGCTTGTATTTCCCATAGTCTTCGAAATCTAGGTACAACTCACTGATTTTTACAGCTGGCAGAGGATATGCATCTCCCATGACAACATTGAATGTTGTATTTGCTAAATGCTCTTTTGCAAATTGTATACTAATAATGTATCTATTCTTATGATGTTGTAGTCACCCTAGTCTTCTTAATCTAAAAAATCTTTCCAACTTTTAGAGTTGGAAAAGGATATCCATTTTATATGCGGTGTAATTATTATATGTTTACTTAATTTTTAAACATGTAAATCAACATAAAGTTACCTCACAATACTTACTCACTCTAAGTTGTAAAGAGCCTTCCTACTCTTGTACAAGTAATAAAAATAATAATATAATATTATGAAAAATGCAAAATCTAACATCATGCAAACTATGTTGTGACTATGGAGATACAACCTTGTAAAAATAAATAAGTTATTAATATGCACCTTGTAAGACATAATGTAGCAGATACAACATTTAATAAGCTCAACGACTTTAACAAATTGTCAAGGAATGTGTCACATAATAGCATTGAAAGTTGTGTATACCACATGCTCTTCTGAAAGGTTTATGTTTTGAAAGGTGTATGTTAATAGCCTATCTATTTTTAGTAGCTTGTATTTCCCATAGTCTTCGAAATCTAGGTAAATCTCATTAATTTTTACAGCTGGCAGAGGATATGCATCTCCCATGACAACATTGAATGTTGTATATGCTAAATGCTCTTTTGCAAAGTGTATACTAATAATGTATCTATTCTTATGAGGTTAATAATGTATCTATTCTTATGATGTTGTAGTCATCCTAGTCTTCTTAATCTAAAATATCTCATTAACTTTTAGAATTGGAAAAGGATATCCATTTTATATGCGGTGTAGTTCTCATTGAAACCATATAGATCTAGAAATAAAAATACAATTTCACATTTCTTACTAATTATAAAAATCAATAAATTCACTGTAATATTATAAAAGAAATGATAACCATCCAAAAATGCATCATTATCCAATATTAAATAGAGTAATCTTATATAAAAACTAAAATTAAAATCCATATAACTTATAACTTTAGCGAAGTATTTAATATCGTTGTTATTATACAAATTATATAAGAATGAAAAAGATTTAAAGAAAATTTAGATTTTTAATTTTTTTTTTTTTTTTTTTCTAAGTAAAGTCTAATCTATATTAAGGAAAGAGAGTATTTACAGGAATTACATCATTTGAGAGGGGCATTGCCCAGCCCTCTGGCGAAAACATTCGAGACTGACTATCTGTCCAGTTACCATATATTGTCCCTGTTGTAATGCTTGGACAGAGGACATGTAAAAACCAGACTCTTGGATAGCAATCTAAAAAAACAAAAAACAACCAGGTCCTTTTAAGCCTGTAGACTCTACCCTTGACACTGTAATTACATAGACAAACCTTCAGGTGAAGGTCAGAAAGAGAACTGGGGACGACCAATCTGATAGACAAAAAATACATTGATTGAACTCGGCAAAAACCTGGATAAAGAGCGACCATGGAGACTCAGAACGGGCGGTTTGGATCCTTCGGTGGCGACAGGTGCTGCGGGCTTGAAGTGTCAAGCCAATTCGCCATCTCCTCGTCCCATTGAAGCTGATCCTCAAGGCTCGGCTGAGTTGCGCTGTGGATTTCCTCGGTAGCGTGGGTGGTATTAGTCGAAGGCAGAGCTTCATGCTCTGGAGAGATAGAGTTCAAGTTCGCCTGAACTTGGGCTGGCTGATGCTGAGACATCGGAGCGATTGCAGAAAGAGGACGGAGCATACAGAAAACCCTTCCCTCCATGTCTCCCAGCAAGATTTCATTTGACTGTAATTCTACAGGGGCCTGAGAAGAAGAGGGATTTTCTTCAGGTTCTGCCTCCGAGAGATAAATCGACACATTCACAATAACATCTGAGCGCAGGACCCTTCCAGGGATTCTGAGGCGGATAGGCAGGCAGGAGTCCGGCAACATCAGGAAGTCCTGCTCAGAGGACGAAGACGAATTTTTCATTGCCTCCCTGGGAACGAAGGAGTTCACCTCCTCGCCTTCAAAGGCAAGGCGAGTACCAACTCTCCCTCTGCGTCGCGGCAGACCTCTGCTTCGCACCATAACAGCGAACTTGCGGGCGATTAGATTAAGCTTCACAATCCTGAGGCATTCAATAAGAAAAATATCATACTCGTCTCCAGCACCTTGTATGTTTTTCTGGGCTCTGAGCGACTGGACCTTGCCATTAAATATCCACTCCATTGCCTTCAGCGAGTACAGGATTACAGCGTCCGGCAGGCGATTCATTAAGGACGCGGAATGACTGTTTGCAGGGGCTGGCGGCGAGCGTTTAAGAGCCAGAGTAAATGCTTCCTCGGTTAAGGATAAGCCATCTGCCCTTCGTGACCCTGCGTGGCCAGCGATTAGATCGCTATCTTGCTTGACTAACACCCGCATCCGGGTTAGATTTTTAAAATTTAATAGAAAGTAAAAAAAGCATTTAATACCTCACTTTAACTTCTACATATCTAAAAAAGAGTTGTATTTAAGTGTGATTTTTTGGAATTTCTAGCATATTTCTTGCTAGATCTGATGAAAACAATTGTGGTGAAATCTTGATTTGTGTTATATGGATTCAACGCCCGTAAAAACTGGGATTCAACACTCTTAAAAAACCCTGGGACATTTGATAGAATAAAGTTCATTAGCCAAACTTGTGATTTCAATGAATCCCTCACAGATTCTAGACAAATTAGATCAGAAAATAAACTAGAAAAACTTTTCAAAACATAACACTTTTCAAAATATTTTATTTTAATTTTAATTTTATAACATTTTTTAAATTAAATATAAAAGAAAAAAGGTATGGGGAATATGTTTTAGTGATGTAAATGTGTGTAAACATTTACATGTGGGCTCTATTAAAACACTAATAAAAGGTTAAAAGGAATTGCCACTCTGAGTGTAGTATGTAGAGATGTTGTAATGTGTTGTAAACATTTGACTCACTCAAAATAAAATTGAAATATTGATAAAAATAAAATAAAATAATTTAATATAAGGATAATTACGGACTTGGCCAAATTACATAAAAACTAAAAGAAAAATAAATTAGAATATGAAATATAAAATATTAAAATTTTAATTATAATTAATAATAAATTTAACCTGGATCCATCTTAAGGATCTACCAAGTGATAAGAGGGTTCAAATTTCTGAAAATGCAAATCAATTTTAGAGTAAAAAAATATTTGATCCCTCATGGTGCTTGGTAGATTAGGAGTTAAGATAGATCAACTCACATAAAATTATCTCACAATATTTACTCACTAAGTTGTAGAGAAAATTCCAACTCTTGGTATAAGTAATATAAACAATAACAAAAAAACTAATATTATAAAATCAAGTAGTCTTTAAGTGCCACTTTTTGGAAAGTTTTCTTGTATTCTAATTTGTCTAGAATCTTGTAGGGATTCATTGAATTAATAAGTTTGACAAGTGCACACTTCACAATCAAAGTGCCCCAAGGGATTTTTAGAGTGATGAATCCATATAACTATGTATGCTATAGCCTTGTAAAAATATATAAGCTATTAATATAAAGCTTACAATATAGTAGGATATACATGTCACATCTATATGCTAAATATTTTATCAACTAATCAACTTTCACATGTGGTAAAGGATATGCATGCCACATCTATATACTAAATATTCTTTTTCAAAGTGCATATTGATAACCTATCTATTTTTAATTAAGTGTAGTAGGCATATTCTGAGCAATTTAGGTAAAGTTGATTGACTTTTAGAACTGGAAAAGTATTTGCATGTGGCATAATATCATTAAATGTTATAAACTCTAAATGGTCTCCTAGAAGGTGTATCCTAGTAACTTATACATTTTTATGAGGATTTATTTTAAACCTAAATTGTTAAGAGGAATCAAATATATAAAGAACCTTGTAAAAATAGATAAGTTATTAATATACACCTTGTAAGACATAATGTAGCAGATAGAACATTTAATAAGGGAGGTTGCATAACATCTAGTCCCTTCCTTGAGTGAGGAAACGAAAACAATAGGCATGCACGTAGAGATTTTAGATCCAAACTTCTAATATTGGAGATTTCAGATTGCAGCCTATGGATTTGGAGTACCATGTTTCAAGGAAAAAAACCTAATTTGGGTAGCAATGTTGGTATTTTCACCTTCTAGTAAGCGTTCCACTCATAATGAAATGTAGGTTCAGATTTACGTGACTTTTAGTATTGTGACATAATCATGGTCAATAAGAGTTTAAGGGTTGTATTTGGAGAAGACTTCTATATTGATTCATGAGTGTATTGTAGTTTCATATATTGATCCTTCAGTGTACTGTAATTTCATATAATAAGTCATGTGATGAAGAGCTAAAGAACTGTGTAATTTCATATATTGATCCTTCAGTGTGTTGTAATTTCATGTAATAAGTCGTGTGATGAAGAGCTAAAGATCTGCTTAAAAAGATATAGCTTTGCTCTGCTAAAGGGAAAACCTATTGGCTACTCGACCATCCATCTAGCCATGTCATCAAGAGATACATTTTGTTTACAGATGCAGAACAATGCATTTTTTTATAGATACAGAATGTGTCTCAATGTCAGAGAGATGTATTTTGTTCAAAGATGTAGAACGTGTATTAATGTCATGCTCACGAGAATCTGTTGGCCTACTTGATGACTGAAGGCCATGTCTTGATTTGTTGTTATAAGATTCTTTGCTTTCTTTACTTATTTCTTTAACTAGAAAACATGTATTCTCTACAAACTTCAATGCCTTTAGTGCTTAAAATTCAAATAAATACTCTGCCTCCATCATCATTTCTATGCTTCATAGAAAAGCAGGAGCATATATGTGTAGTCCTCGTTCAAAATCCTAAGTAGACAGGCCATCGGAGGAACAACCAGCCTTACACAATTTTCTTAATGTCATGTTGCCTTCAGATGAACAGTTGGGGTGGAGGAAAAAGCCTCAGCAACTTCCCCTAGTTCAATCACAACTTAGAATGCTTCCATAATTGAATAGAACAACTGGCATGGCATGAACTGAGTTGCTACTTCCTGTATTCAAGAGCATAGGTAGTAGGTATATATATGGTTTATTAAAAGAGAAGAGAGCAGTTGTTCCATTAGTTTGTCTTTGAGGAGTAGTTTTCCATTAAATGCAGTAGACATCTCACAGCAATTTGAGGTAGTCTAGCTTTGTCTACCCAACTCCATTATGCCATTCCATCTATAATCGAGGGAATGGGAAGCACTCTACTAAGATAATTCGGTAGTGAGACGAAGGAGCAAAAAGCAGTTTCCCTACGACCTCCTCGTTTCTGATACATTATGGCTCCGGGGTTGGACTCGGTAACGAAAGGGAGATGCGTAAGATCTAGGTATTATGGTAAATAGTTTGTGTGGGATGAAGGTAAGGTAGGGTGGGTCAATAGAATTCATTCGATCTAGAAGAGACCAAGGTTATTGAACACATAAATGATGTTGAAGAATGGAACAGGGCTTGAAGGATGATTAGCAGAAAAATTAATTTGATGAAGTTGTTCCTCTGTGAGAAGAAGGGGGCATGATTGTTCATCAACAAAGGAAGCAGTCATATTCTACATGTTTATGGATGTCTTTAGAAAAAGGAAAATATTTTCATATCAAGCTCTGACATCGTTGTTAATCAGAATCATAATTGGAGTTTGGAAGCAATGAATAAATCAAAAGAAATGCCCTCAGACCAGGTTGAATAACACTCCAATCGAAGGGCGGGTGGAGGGGAACTAAGCTAATGGAATTGGTGAATCATCCACCCACTCCCTCACATTTTTCATCTACGGCTTTGCCAAAACTATGAGACACAATAGTAGAATGTTCAATGAATGAGGACGAGTACTCAATAGAATGAAAGGTATGCCATTAGATGCAATGCAACAACATGATATTAGATGGTTGTATGATAGTAAGTTCGAAAGAAAGAGTAGACTATCAAGATACAATTGATGAGCGAAACCAAAGGTGTGATGAGCCGAGCGAGAGGTGCGATCTGGAGCATAAGCTGTAGCATATAGTAGCTTGAGTAATGGGAGGTGGAGCATATAGTAGCTTGATTGATTAGTACCTGAACCTTCAATCTTCATTTCCAGCCTTTCAGTACACGTAAGTTGATGCAGCCCTGAAGTTCAGTAAGTATCGATAACCATTTTCTTTTTTTTAAATGTATAAATTTGATTTATTGTTCTAAAATTATAATTGATAATTCTGCAAACTCATAAATGAAATTTTTTCATAATTCAGCAGGTCAAAAAATGATAAATAAAAATGAATGAAAATTGATAATTATGCAGGAAAAGAAAAGTTGTTGATTTCACAGGCAGTGTCCTACCATAGTGCAACATGGAACTCAAACGCCTCAACAATAGATTTCCATTATTAGGAGTTATGCCATGGGTTAATCTCCTCTTGCCATAGAGCACCATGGAATGTTACATACATGGAATCAAACACCTCAGTAGAAAGAGGAGAGCATGTTGATGAATAATTCTGATGGCGTGCCTGTTGACAACATATATGTTCTTCAACATAACAGCAAGCCCATTTAGAGTTGTAGTTGCATGAAGGAGGAACAACTATTAAACACTTCCCACTCTCGCCATGGCAGTCTCGCCAACATTTTCATGCAGTCACGCACATTTTCGTGCAAGAAATGATATGAGATATCAGTGAACATTATCCCAAACATTAAATGTCTAGGAATTAATATTAGTATTAAGCTAACATTATTTTTGTCACACTTTCCACCTCATTTCATATTACTATGATCCCATGCCATTGCGGACTAATAAGCTCAACGACTTTCACATATGTCAAACGATATGCATGTCACATAATAACATTGAAAATTATGTATACCACATGCTCTTTTGAAAAGTGTATGTTTTGAAAGGTGTATGTTAATAGCCTACAAATGTCAAAGGATATGGATGTCACATAAGAGCATTAAAAGTTGTGTATACTACATGCTCTTTTGAAAGGTGTATGTTAATAGCCTATGTATTTTTAGTAGGATATATTGAGCATGTTTTTCGCAATTTTGATAAAGCTCATTGACATTTATAGCCCATAAAAGATATCCATCTCCCATAATAACATTGACTGTTGTATATAGTGTATACTAGTAATGCATCCATTCCTATGAGGTTGTAGTCAACTTATATTTTTAATCTAAAAAAATCTCACCAACTTTTAATAAAACATCTAAGTTATATAATTTCACATTTCTTACTAGTTATAAAAATTAATAAATTCACAGTAATATTATAAAAAATGATTCCTATGCGTGAATGCCGAAACGGCGCACAGAGTACTCTTCTGAATAAAATAATATATGTACCCAATAATATATTTATAGTTTTTCTACCACTGCTAACTCTTCACGACACCCTTTACTAGTTTCTGTTTCCTTCAATGGCTGATTGGGTTTGGAGCGCAATTATGGCGTTATTTCATATTTGAAGAAAAGTATTTTATGCGTATTCTTAAGCTTTTGTTTCATTTTTAAATATAAATACTTTTTCTTAAGTGATAACTGTTTTAGTTTGAACTAATTTATTTCAGTTCACAAACAGTTTAGATTTAAAACATATAGGAAAGGGGTTGAAGGTTTCAGTTCTACTATCTCAAATAGCATTTAACTAAATCAATGTATTGTTTTAATGATTTTTTAAAGTAAAATTGGTATAACTTATGGTTTGAGCAGTCACATGGATTTTTAGGCTTTCAAAATCATTTGGTGCATTAATTTTGTCCAAAAAATTTCAAACTGGTGAGAGGGTACTTATTTTGAACTAGTGATAGGGTATTTTAGGCTTTCAAAATCATTTGGTGCATCAATTTTATTCAAAGAATTTAGTACTGTGTCACTATTTAATTTATTCTAAATCCCTTGAGCTAAAATGTTAACTGTTATTTTACTATTTAAATGTATAATATTATTTTATACTTTAATGATTTTAACATATCAATATTAATATGATAGTGGTTTGCACCTCAAATTCAAATGCTATGAATATGTGTATTAGAAGATAAAAATGTTAGTGCAGAAAGTTATTATAGACAGAAATGAAGCAAAAAAAGAAATATTACTTGTGCCCGAGAAAATAGTGTTGAACTAAAAGGAGATCATGTCTCCTATCAAGCCTATAAAAATGAGGGACTTAGTAGTTGTAACAAGGAAAGTCTCTTAGACTTTTATTTAGGTAGGTAGAGGTAGTACATATTTAAAATATTGTTCATCAAAGCAGTCTCTAGAGAAGGCAATTGTGTAGGTTTAATTGATTTTCTATTTTATATTGCAACAAACTCCATTAGATTGTACATTTTGTTACTCATTCTTTATTGTTGAGTGCTCTAGTGTTTTGGGATGACAAAATATTGACTAATAAATTTTGATTTAAAAAAACAATATTATGTTAAGAATTTTCTATTATAATGTAATTTATATTAATAGGTTATAAGTTATTTTTCAACATTAATGAGATTTTTTATCACTTAATATTAATTTTTTTCTCATATATATATATATATATATATATATATATAATATTATATATTTATTAAATATAAAAAAAGTTATAAATTGAAAGGAAAAGATCCAGTATTTGAAGGAAAATTAATAAGAATCATAAAATGAAAAATTAGATTAACATCATCTTAGAAAATCCTAAGAATATGCAATATTTGAAATGCATTGTATTCTTATTTTAAGAAATATCAAATTCTCTTTTTTTATGTAGAAATCTAAACCAATTATTATTCTTTGTCTCACCAAATTGAGTCTGGATTATTTTGTCGAGTTTTATGGATTGACCAAATCCTCAACATAAGTTGGGTTAGTGCTTTGACATTGACAACAAGACATGTATTTCTATTATGTTCATCTCTTATTTCATTTGAAAGTGGTTAATTTTGTAAGTGGTCATTCCATGGGTGAGTGCTCTGACCAACTCCTCTACATAAGTCAAGGAGGGGGTGCCGGGTGCAGTATGTTTCCTAGGTTAGTGCTTTGACATTGACAACAAGGCATGTATTTCTATTGTGTTTATCTCTTATTTCATTTTAAAGTGGTTAATTTTTTATTTGGTCATTCTGTGGGTGAGTGCTCTGACCAATTCCTTTACATAAGTTAAGGGGTGGAGGGGGAGGAGTATGTTTCCTAGGTTAGCGCTTTGACATTGACAACAAGACATGTATTTCTATTGTGTTCATCTGTTCTTTCATTTTAAACTTTTACAGATTTAGTTGTGTGAGAGAACAGTGGCATAGAGTTGTGAGTCTATGCAGAATGAAGGATGTGCAAAAGGGGGGTATGTGCCAAAGAACGAGGGTGCAAAGGGAACTTTATTCCATAGGCAAGAAATTATTTTAAATTTAAACATAAAATTAGTTTCATATTAAATGAAGTCTCTTTTTAATGTGTGTGAGAAAGGAGTGTTGATTGGAAAATGGGTGTGTGAAGCAAGGAGAAAAATGTTTAATTCATAATGCTTTGCATCTCCATATATATTTCCCTTTAAGGGTGAATCAACATGGGTTCGTTTAGCTTGATACGAAATGTGCGGTTTTCAAAACTCTGTTCAATGAGTGTGATCGTTTAAAATTTGAAAACATCGAATCTTTTTATTCAAGGATTTTGAATACTATGTGCAATTGTGACTTATTATATTATAATTAAATACTTATTGCTATGCAATATTAATTTAAGTATCTTTTAATGTGTGTGAATAAGAAGTATTCCAGAATGATTTGATTGTCCTTCCACACACCTCCCTCCCACATAATAGTACATATTAATTAATTAATGAGAATTAAGCATGAAATTATTTTAATTTTAAGCATAAACATAGTATCTAATATTAAATGAAGTCCCTTTTTCATGCATGTCAGAATAGAGTGTAGTGTAAGAGAATGGGTGTGTGAAGCAAGGAACATAAACTTTAATTTGTAATGTTCTGCATCTATGGATACATTTCTCCTTAATATTGGGTTGAAGTGGGATCATTTTATTTTATATCAAGAGGATTTGATGATTCAATGTGCAATTTTCAAAACTATGTTCAATGCCTTAGAAAATTTAAAAACTAAAAACAATTGTTGCATTGAGGCTTCTGTGATCCATATTAAGTTTATGAGAAATTTTTTGGCATAAATCACAAGATATATCATTTGTCGATGCGTTTCGAACCAGCTAGTGTGGTTCATTGTCACGACAAGTTGAATGAGTAGATCAGGCTTTTCATGTTAAATAGATAGAGCAGAAACTCCAACTGCTGAATTCCTTGACCAGATAACGGCTATATTGATAACGGCTAGATTTGGTATGACTGTTATTTAATTAAGAAATAACTTAGGTTAGTTAAATTCTTATTAAAACAAAAGTAATTGGACCCTTTTTATCCAATTATAATTAAAAATATATATTAAAAAATAAATTATAACCTAAAACAATTTACATTAAATATATAA
>APFE030197404.1:0-17698 GCA_000404065.3 Pinus taeda | reverse complement strand
AATAGAAAGGAAGGACTGGCTGTTCGAGGTGGACGTAGCCCAAACTGGGTGAACCACGTATATCTGTGTCTCTCTTGTTTTGTGTGTTTTTCTGTGTTTATATTTCTGCAATATTTTATGTGTTCCATTACTCCGTAATATATATAATTTTCTAACAAATGACAGGTTAAAGCAATCGGGCGGGGCTTAATGATGATATTAATTGGTTTTGTCGGGATATGGGGTAATTTATAGTTTATATTTAAAACTAAGGGTTGGGATATTTATTTAGGGGATTTAATTAATATATGGGAAAAGGTATATGGGGATTTATATAATAAAGTCAAAAATTAATATGAAATGAGCTGAGTGAGCCTACCCTTAGCATAAATGTAAAATTTGCGCATTTTATTCACATACATTTGATACTTAGGATAAAATACTTTTGTGGGTTTTTTGAGTGAAATAGAATTTACATGGGGGTTTTCACTTTTCCTAGGCAAATGAAGTTTAACCTTAGGAAAATGGATTTTATTAGGGTAGTGAAGGGGAAATGCATTTCATGAAGGGGTTTCTAACACTTGATGTCCATAAGTCATTAAGCCGAGGTCCGGTCCCACCAAAATTCAAAGAAATGCTCTGAGCCTCTTTGACTTGAAGGATTTAAAGTGCTAGAATATACTTGTGGATAGGAAATTAGTAAGAGGGGAAAAATGAATGAGGGGGAGTTAATCACATTTAACTTTCAAACCTTTGTCTTTGCTTCCATAATTGATCATACATATTGAAATATGTGTCTAGGCATGATGTTTTGATCCAATCAACTTTATACTTCAACAACCTTTCTTCTACTTACTCATTTCCTTACCCTAACATTTTTTCTTCATTTATTTGGGTGCATTTAGGCTAGCAAACTCTTACCCTTCCTTTTCCTTTATAAAACAAACTGTCTACTTCTAACCTTATATCATCCAGGGTATCATATTAAACTGATGAGCTACTTTATTTTCTCTACCTATCTAATGATTTGCCAAGAGTAAATTGCTTGGTCAGATTTTATTCTCTAACTATAAACATAAAATTCAAAACATGATATAGTCAAGATTAAATAGTTTGATTACCATGGATTATGGCATGAATAACAAGTTGCACACAATAATTATTATGCATAAAAGTAAATGGTAGTGGCATTTAGACTTGCACACTTTCATGGTCTCTTTTTGTTTTTGGGGTTCATATATTTTCATTTTTTGACCTTCTCTTATTCTTTTTGTCTTTTGATATTTCTTTTAGGACATACCCTCTTTACATATTTTAATTCTTAATATGGAAAAAATTTGCAAAAAGCAAAGGTATGTACAATATTACAAGGCTTAACCTTAGTCATTCAAAATTATGACTCCTATTGCTATAAGAACCTAACAGAGAGTTCAAGCATTCAAACCATTAATGCCAATGATTTTTTTTTATTATAAAAAAAACAATATTAATGGCAACCATATTTTATTATAAAGGTTTCAAGTTATTGTTATTGTCACCCCAAAATGCCACCCATCAAGAAGTTGTGTTGTGTAGTCTAATTTTTCAATGATTTTTTTTGTGAGAAACCTATTTATGGATACTAAATATGCTCAACCAAAGTCACGGATTGACATCATGTATCCTTTTTTATTCAATGATAGAAATTATGATTTACATGCACTAACCAAAAAAAAAAAAAAAAGGAATAGCACCAAACCTATCATACAACAAAAAGGAAAACAAAAAGAGCATTCATAGATGGAGCTGCTAAATTTCTAACCATTGAAGGAAACAAAATAGGTACATAGTAAGTCTCCATAACATGTTTTTTACTTTCGAGCATGTATGATGTTTCAATGGGTACTAGTGATGATTAATGAAGGCAAACGAATAATGTGCCATGTTGCAAAATAAAAATACATCAGTTCTCTTAGAGAGTGGGCACTTGGAACCCACTCTCATACAAAAAACCTATCATACATCAAAATTTCTAAACCTATCATATAACAAAAAGGAAAAGAAAAATAGCATTAATAGATCCAACTACTAAATTTCTAATCATTAAAGGAGACAAAATAGGTATAGTGCCTCAAAAACACATTTTCTATTTTGGAGTATGTACAATGTTTCAATGCGTGTTAGTGATGGTCAATGTAGGAAAAAGAATAAAAATAAAAATCGATCAGTTCCCTTAGAGGGGGGGAAATTATTGTGTTCAACTCATGATCATATTTTCATTCTAATCTTAACTCTTTCTCTAGAGGTGATCCCAAGAGTCCAAGTCTGCCTCAGAATAGCTTAACCATAATTTAAAGAATCTACCAAATTCTATGTTTCACTGCAGGTGGCTTAGCTAGCTCAACTTCCTACAACCTTGACTTCAAGTTCAGATTGTGTCTTGACTCTTACCAATAGGTTCATACTAAATCTTGATGGGCCAAATAAGGTCCAAGTATGATCTAATTCAGGGACTAACTTAAGTATTGAAAAAGGTAATGATACATTCAATATTGAAGAGACTCTCCCCTCTAGTAATCAGGTTTCAGATAAATGGGGTATTAGAGATTGGAGTATTCAAGATCTCTCGAATGAAATTAGGTTTCTTGTTGCAAATATTCCTGTAATAAGGTTTTCATATGTAAGAATATGGTTCAACAAGATGAGGAACCAGATAGGTAACTAAGGATATCAATGGCTAAATAGAGGTGCAGTCTGAAGCTGAAAGGGATAACAAGTTCATTGAGTGCATTCAACACATTTTCCAACAACTCCATCATAAATTCGGCAAATGTAATGCTAAGTATAATCAACACCATGATCAGCATCGAGTGTTGCACAAGTTCTAGGTAGGTGACAAAGTTTGGCTACATTTGCAGAATGAGCACCTTGCCCGACCCCACCACAAGATTCGCCCACTCCGATATGGACCATACACCATCACCAAGGCCGTTGGGGAAAATTCATTCAAGCTCAGCATCCCACCGTTCCTTGGTCTACACCTAGTGTTCAATGTAGATCACCTTCAACCATACTTTCCACCATTGTTGGACACATCTGACATTGCAAAACAACACACACCAATAAAGTTCAACCTGGACTTCACGAAACCACAATTGATCATATCATGGACATAATGATCAAGAATACTCGATAATAGAGGATACAACTATATTGGGTTGCTAAAGTAGGCCAACTCCTTCACCAAGGAAAATGGCTCACAAGGGACAAATTTCAACAAAAGTTTCCTCATCTCATGGAGGAACTCAATGCAATGGGGACCATTGATTCCTAAGGGAGTGAACTGATCTAGATGGATATTGGTGGCCACCCACCTATTCCACTTGGACCCTCAACATTGTTTCTTTTAGTTTTTCAGTTTCCTTAATTGTAGCACATTTTACTATTTTTGGCAGTTTTTTGAGTCCTGAACTTCTGGAGCCATTTTGAGGCCCTAAATGACATTTTTATGGCAAAATTTCTTTAGTGATTGCTAAAGAAATCACATTAGCATCTATAGTTCTCAAAGAGATTAACTATTAAAATAACAACCTTCCAGGGTTCAAAGGTTAATGCCATTGAAATGATAGTGTAGACTAGATTATAATCAAATTTAGAAAAGTTAATTTAATTCATAAAAGAGTTATAATTATAGTACAAAATTATAACTTGAGGCGACAATCTGAAGCTAAGGGAGTACAATATTAATAAAAAATCTTAAATAATCCTAAGATTCCTTGCACCTTGAATAGTTTTGAAAAACAAGGGCTTGACACTCTACAACATTAAGAGACTATGGGCTAAATTCAAGCCTCATTTCTGATGAAACCCTATCGAAGTAGCAAGAAAATAAAGTAGGAATTTTAATGAAAGGTTCTCTAGAACACATACAATTTACAGTGCAACATTATACTTGAGGAAAAAGGAAAAGGTTTATCCAATGAAAATCGACGTTAAGAAAAATGTATGTTCATTTAAAAAGCCACTGACTGTAACCTTACAAATATGAAATTAAAAAAATTAATGTAAGTAACAATAAATTTGGAGGCCCCATGAATGAACTTCATAAGAAATTTTTTATTAACCATGTACATTTAAATATTAAACATATCGGCAAAACATTCAAGAGGGTATTGGACGCTGACCATCATGGCTAGAACTTGATGCAGACTGAATATGTAAACTCATAACTTATCTTGAGACCCTGATCAATCTTAAATCAAGAATTCTATAGCATTGGAAAGACTTCTATGGAATTCCTGTGAAATAACCCTAACCATGTAAGCTCTCTAAGCCCCTGCAATGCATTTGAGAATATCTTGTCAAAAAGAACATGGGAATGAGATGAAATTATCCAATGGCAGTATTGGTAGCTTCCTTCCATAGCATACTTTCCATAAAAAAATAGAGCAAAGTGGAATGAGATTAGACTCCATTGAAATGCTTCATGTAAAGTGGGGAAGCAACTGATAAAATGTCTTGGGTAATCGGTTACCTGAGTAGGGCTCTCTTTCCTTGTAACGTCTCCAATGTAAAACCTGAAAACAACATTTAGGATTACTCGGAGGGGAACACGAATTTTTCTTACAGAGAATGAAGATTGAATAAAGGGAATATATTTATCACGGTGGAAGCCATCCAATACTATAACCTTGCAGGAGGTATCAAACTACAGTCATGGCCTAGTTCATTATAGGAATCCCAACATCATTGTTTTACCTTTCAAGGAAAGGTAAGATATTAAGTCATCGACATAAGGAAAAATCAATTAGAAATCGAACACAAAGAAAAAAACTAAAAACAAAAACCCAATATACTGAAAGCAAATCTCAGAGAACATGGGTTAGCTATTGTGGCTTAGGTCAGAGGAGAGGCTAAACCAAGAGCTGACCGTGTGTAGTTTTCCTTAGTAGTTGCAGGGAATAGATTAGTGAAGAGCGCAAGGGAAATGAGTCGATTATGGCACTGAGAGAGAGGGTGGTTACCATGTAACCACCTCCTCCACATCAAATCATCCAAGGGAAAGCTAAACATTATGAATCATAGATCAAAACTCACCATTCCCGAGAGCATCAAATTGCTAGGTGGCATGTGATTAGATATGTTGTGGAAGTTCGTAAAATTTTCTCATAATACCAAGGTCATGATTAAGATGAACATAAAATATTATTCAACATTATTTCCCAAAGAAACTATATGATTATTGTCTTATACGTATGTATATTCAAGAATAAGCATAGCCTTGGAGTCATCCACATAATAACTCAATTTAATAACTAACGTTGTAATGAAAAACCTAGGGTGGTAAGTGTCATGTTAACTTGGAGGATTTTTCTCACTCTGATGCAGGAGCATCCGAACACCTTAGTGGAAAAAAATTAGAGAAAGGGACACGTGGATGACCACATGGAAAACTAGGCCAACCATGAACTGAATTCAGTTAGCAAAGTAATTTCAGTTCAAAAATTAGTTAAAGCTAAATGTATGCATCAAGAAAAAGAGAGAAGAGGTGCGCGTGGAAGAGGGTAGAGCTACGGTAGAAGATGAGGATGGGGTAGGGGCTGAGGCTTCCCTCACTCATGCCCTTGAGGCATTTATTTCTCATATAGCATAGGCAAGGGGCCGAAGAGGTCCAAGAATGATTTCTCTGGTTCGGTAAAGTTTCATAGACATAAGGTTCTAGTGGAGGTGGCAAGAAGAAAAGACAATGGTGAGATTGAGAAGGTCGATATCGTGATGGATAAGAGCAGTGGAAAGAACAAAGTCTTTGGCTTTATGACATAAAAGTCATTTGCCAGTGTTCTGGCTGCTCTCAAGGGGCCAAGTAAACATTTCCAGCAACAACGTAATATTAACTTGAGGCCAAACAAGCAGTTCTAGCAACATCGTAAATCCAAGAAGCACGAGAAAAAGAAACAAGCCACTTCCTGGAAGATCTACGTGGAAGGGTTGCTAAGGGACGTCCACTTTGATAAGCTTGCAAAACTATTCTCGTAGTACGGGGAGATTGAAGAAGGTGTTTGTAATTGACCAACTTGACGATTTGCTAGATATGGGGTTCCTTAAGGATCTTGATAAGAAAATTTTTGCTGTGCCTAAAGAGAAGCGTTTTTGAGAGGGTTCGTGGGCCCATAAACCATAGGCCTCAAGGACGATTTTATTGGGAAAATGGATTTTGGTTCACCCCAGAATCTCGTCCCCATCAAGTGGTATTAGAGCAGGAAAATATTTCCTGTGGAAACGAGTTTTTGGATGCGAAGAAAGTAGAGGTACAATTTTGATGAAGATTTGTAAGCTTGTAATGTTTATTTTATTTTGTGAAGGTGAGAAGATTGTAGCAAACCTATAGCAGGAGTGCTCAATTGGTTCGAGAGGAGGGAACGAGAGAGATGCCAAAAGACTAAGCTCAGGAGAGAAGCTTGGTAAGGTATTTGATAGCAGGGAGGTCTTGTTATTACAGAGGTTTGGTTGTAGCTCACAGAAGACCATGAAAGTAGTTCCACTAAAGAAGTGAAACAGTGGGTAGAATTTCTAAGAACAAGGAAACGCATATGACCAGGAGGTCGTAATTTTTTTTTTGTACCCCGGGAGCATATGACCAGGAGGTCATAATTTTTGTACCTCGAGAGTCTAATGTAGGAGCATTCGAACACCTTAGTGGAAAAAAATTTAGAGAAAGAGACACGTGGATGACCACATGGAAAACCAGACCAACCATGAACTGAATTCAGTTAGTAAACTAATTTCAGTTCAGAAATTAGTTAAAACTGAATGTATGCACCAAGAAAAAGAGAGAAGAGGTGCGTGTGGAAGAGGGCAGAGCTGTAGTAGAATACGAGGATGAGGGAGGGGTCGAGGCTTCCCTGACTTGTGCCCTTGAGACATTCATTTCTCATATAGCGCGGACAGAGGGACGAACAGTTCCAAGAACAGTTTCTCTAGTTGGGTAGATTTTCACAGACAAAAGGTTTTGGTGGAGGCGGCAAGAAGAAAAGACAATGGCGATTGAGAAGGCCAATATCGTGATGGATAAGAGTAGCTTAAAGAACAAAGGCTTTGGATTTGTGATGTACAAGTCATTTACCAGTGTTCTGGCTGCTCTCAAGGGGCCCAACAAGTAGTTCCAGCAACAACGTAATATTAAGGAGAGGCCGAACAAGCAGTTCCAACAACATCATAAATCCAAGAAGCATGAGAACAAGCAACAAGCCACTGCTCAGAAGATCTACGTGGAAGGGTTGCCAAGGGACATCAACTCTGATAAGCTTGTGAAACTGTTCTCGTATTATGGGGAGATTGAAGAAGGTGTTTGTAATTGATGAAGCTGACCATTTGCTAGATGTGGGGTTCCTTAAGGATCTTGATAAGAAAATTGTTTTTGTGCTTAAAGAGAAGTGTTTCCGAGAGGCTTCGTGGGCCCATAACCCACAAGCCTCAAGGATGATTTTATTGGGGAAAGGGATTTTGGTTCACCCCAAAATCTCGTCCCCATCACACACAAAGAAAGAAAGCAACAAAATAATAATAATAATTTAAATCTTTTCTTGCTTAGGGATGTTACACCTATCTATTTTTAGTAGGTTGTAGTAGCCGTAGTATTCACAATCTAGGTAAAGCTCATTAACTTTTATAGCTGGCAGGAGATATGCATTTCCGAGGAGAGCATTGAGTTTTGTTTATGCCTATATGTTATTATCGATTTATAGTCACCATAGTCTCCTTAATCTAAGAAAATTTGATCAACTTAAGTTGACAAAGGATATCCATTTCATATTAGAACATTGAATGTTTTGCACGCTAAATATTCTATGGTAAAGCATATATTAGTGAACATCTATTTTATGATGTTGTAGTTCCCATTGAAAAGATAGAGGTATTTAAATTAAACATCTAATTTATACATTTTCACATTTCTTACTAATTATAAAAATTAATAAACTTTAATAACTTGGCTTTAATATTATGACTAACAAAGTAAGGAGATCCCTCTATAAATAATTAGTCAACTTGTTTGACCAAATTAACTTGGTGAATAGTCGAATAAACCAGATTGGTTTGATCAAGAACATAACACTTCAAATGATTGATGTGAAAAGATTTCAAAGGAATTATGAAATTCTTTAAAAGCGTTGAGGTTGAAAGGAATAGGAATTATAAAGGATTTCATTGCAAAACCAAAAGACCGAGGGACTCTTTCTCTCTCTTCCAATGGGAAACATGGCAATAGGTGATTGGCCTTGAGAAGTTGACAACGAAGAACGAAGGAGATGCCATGTGAAAATGATGACATCATCTCAAAGTTTGTATATCGGATGTGGAAGACCTAGTAACTCTTGTGTCAATGAATATTTGAGAAATGTTATGATAATACAGTGCTTCCAAGATAAATTGGTGTTTAGTCATTGAGACCCAAACAACCAGGGGTGTAGAACAAGGCCTATTACCTAAGTATTATGGAGTATTTCATAAAAAGGAGACATAGTAACTCTGTTCTAATTCATTTTTGAAAAGGTTATGATACAAGGAACTTGAGATGTTGAGTGGCACTTGGTTGTGGGGACCCAAAAGAGCCAAGGGTGTAGAGTAGGCTTAACACCTAAGTGCAATGAAGAATTATGGGGATTGGGGTTTTCATAACTCCTTTGTAATTACTTTTTGTGAAAGACCCAATGCCTTAAATATGTGATGTTGTTTGGAACTTGGTTGTGGAGATCCAAGAAAACCAAGGGCATAGAGAAGTGCTTAGCACCTAAGTGGTATGTGATGCTCCATTGCAGGATCACCCTCGCAAAACCCGATGACATCCCATGGCAGAAGAAAAAAAGGATGAGTGGGCAGGAGATCCTTTCAAAATGTTGGTCGAAGAAGCCCTCAAGTGACAAAGGGATGTCATGATGTATAACTTTACCCAAATCCTTCGACGCCTACCCACACGCAATGCATCTTCACCCAACAACCACTCTAGAGTCACCACCCCTTTTAAGGTACAAGTTAACTTTGATATTCCCATATTAAAAGGCCTAATAGATGTAGACATCGTAGATAAATGACTAAATCTATTGGAAGGATATATTTCAGTTCATGACTTTTCTAATCGGGAAACGATTACATTTGCACTTCTCAAATGGGCCCCACACATCAAGGATTGGTTCGAAAACTACTGTGAGAAAAAGGATGAGAGTGAACCATCATTGTTTTCAGCTACACCCACTTGGAATTCTTTTTGATATGCCATCAAGGAACAATAATACCATGTCAAGAGCTATGAAGATAAATACATAAATTGGACCATGTTACGGCAGGGAAGGGACTAAGATGTGTTGGAGTTCACAAGTTCTTTCCATACCCTTTGCGCGACGTTGGGTATCATGGATACTGAGGAGAATCTACTGCGCAAGTACCATGGTTGTCTACACATGTGCATCCAGGATGAGATGGAGTTCCTAGATATTTCTTTGTTCGGCACAACGTATCAGTATGCTGTAAGGATTGAGCAGAAGTTTAGCTAGAAGAAGCGAGACTTTGGATCTGTGAATCCAAAACAAGGAAAATGCACCCCCAAACCACAGAACAAGGGACCAAGCCAAGGCATGGCTACATAGGACAACCCACCATAGCCACAAGAAAAGAGCAACACCACGAAGACGATGAACGACATGAGAAAATTGTGTGAGTTCCATAAGAGCTCCAATCACAATACAAGTGATTATCAGGCCAAACAGTCACTAGTGGCTGAGCTGAAGGCTTCCGAATTAGACACACATTCCGACTATGAATCAAAACCCGATAAGGGGACTGACACATGGAAGAAAATCACTGATGCGGAGCTGACTGCCATTGTGGCCACCATAAAGATTCAGAAAATTGAGCTTGAAGATCCAGAGTAGGAGAAACTCCTCTTCCTCTCACAGATGTGGGTGAAGGGTTCTCCGCTGCAGTTCATTGTCGACTACAGGAGCCAAAAGAACCTCATTTCAGCAGAAGTTATGAAGTAGCTCGACCTAAAGACTACAACACATCCACAGCCCTACACCATCGGGTGGCTTCACCAAGGACGAGGCCTTTGCATCAACCAGTAGTGTTGCCTTCCTTATAGCATGAAGCACTTCATGAATGAGGTATTGTGTGACGTTGCTCCTCTTGAAGTTTCTAATGTATTTTTAGGACAACCATACTTGTGGAAGCAGCATGTTGTATATGAGTGTAGACCTTTCTGTGTGATTATTAATTTGGCTAATAATTTGCACAAGATACCGGAGGTAGCCCCACCTACCTCCATCTCTTTGATCACTATAAATAAATGCAGTAAGATCATTTCCTAGACCAGGAAATTCGTTTTCCTTATGATTCTCCCCTAAGGCAAGAAGAAGGTTGTGGCCACGGCTTCCTGGCAAGGTTCCTCTAAACAGAAACAACATATGGACAAGGTCGTGGAGGAGTACAGGGACATTTTCGCCTTACCCATTGGGGTACCTCTCCACTGTCTGGTCAAGAACTTCATCGATCTAACCTCGAGCGTGCCGCTACCTAATGGACTAATCTATCGATACTCTATTGTAGAGAACGATAAGATCAAGAGGTAGATTCAAGAACTAGTGCAGAAAGGGCACATCAAGCCAAGCTCATCACCCTGTCGGAGGTCGATTGTATTGGTATAGAAGAAGGATGGGACCTGTAGGCTCTGTATTGAGTATCAGGTGTAGAACAATATCACTGTCCAGAATAGGTACCCAATACAGCGAATTGATAACCTTGAGGACCAGCTCAAGGGGTGCAAATATTTCAGCAAGATTGACTTGAAGGCGAGTTATCACTAGGTGCCTATCAAACCCTCCGATTTGTGGAAAATTACCTTCAAATCCAAGGAGGGCCTTTTTGAATGGTTGGTCATATCGTTCGTATTGATGAATGCCCTGTAACCTTCATGAAACTGATGGATGACATCTTTCGGCCCTTCACTAATGCATTTATGGTGGTTCATTTAGATGATATCTTGATCTTCAACTAGAGTTGGGAAGAGCACCTCCACCATATTCGACAGGTCCTTCAAACCCTTCGATAACACAAGCTATGTGCTAACTTGGAGAAATGTACCTTTGGCCTGACCCAGGTTCAATATCTAGGGTACATCATTGATGAGGAGGGTGTACATGTGGAGCCATCAAAGATACAAGTCATTCGGGATTGACCATGCCCAACTACTCTAACAGAACTCCGCAATTTTTTTATTCTTGCCAATTTCTATTGTAGGTACGTGTTCAGGTTCTCTCATATCAATTGGTCTTTAAGTCAAGTCACCAGGGGAAGAGCGAAAGAAAATTTATTTTTGTCTAAAACCCAACAACAAGCATTTTCTGAGTTGAAGAATCACCTTTGTTTTGCACTAGTGCTCACATTACCAGACCCGCAACAACCATTTGAGATTGAGATAGATGCCTCCGACTATGCTATTGGTGTAGTTCTTACTCAACATGGGCATCCAGTGGTTTACCACAATGAGACACTTTTAGACATAGTCCGAAAGTACCCACTTACGACAAAGAAATGTATTCCATTGTGGAGGCCTCTACGGTTCATACAGACACAAGAGAAGATCCACAATGATCACCATTAGAAACAGTCCATCTATTCGAAAGAATTCATTTGAACATTAAGTATAAGAAGGGAAACACCAATAATGTTGTTGATTGCCTCAGCCAACCACTGCTCATGGCGCTAGTCACTATGCTCGACTCCTGTGGGCATGATACATCGGGGTGGTCGCATCTTTACAAGAGAGTTCTAGAATTTGACAACGTATACCATACACTCATGGAAGGGAAGAAAGTTCCAAAATTTCACCGTTAGGATGCACTCTTATGTGACTTGGGACACATATATGTTCCCTAAAGTGGGCGTGCGAAGATGATTTGGGAGGTGCACTACAGTCGGGTTAATGAACATTTCAGAGTAGAGAAAACAATGGCAATATTGGATAAGTATTTTCACTACCTGAAACTTCATCAGGATGTTGGGAAGTATATTAGATCATGCACCACCTACGCCATTGCCAAACCAACCATCAAGAAGCAAGGCTTGTATAATCCTCTACCTACTCCTAGTTAGCCTTGGGAATCTGTCTCCATGGATTATATGTTGGGCCTTCCTTCTACTAAGCACGACAATGATTGCATTTTCATGGTCATCGGCAGATTCTCTATCATGGCCATCATGGCGACCTACAAGAAGAATATCACAACACAGGCCACTACTAAGCTCTTCTTTGAGCAAGTTTGGGTACACTTTGGGATCCCACAATCCATTATCTCATATTGGGATAGTAGATTGCTAAGTGCATTTTAGTCAAGTCTCTCGTCAATGCCAGATACACAACTCACTAAGTCCATGACTTTCGACCCTTAAACTAGTGGCCAAATAGAGGTTGTCAAGAGGATAATCATACACATTTTGCACATGTACAACTTGAAGAATCCATGCGCATGGGATGAAATTCTCCCCTATGTCCAACACGATTACAATAGAGCTCCCCATAGCTCAACAGGCCACAACCCCTTTTAGGTAGGGCTGGGATTTCAGCCATTATGCCCCATTGATGTGACCATACCATTTGAAGCCACTCAGGAAGATTTGTCTTACGTGTAGTCCAAAGCTAAAAGGGATAACAAGTTCATTGAGTGCATTCAACACATTCGCCAACAACTCCATCATAAATTTGGCAGATGCAATGCTAAGTATAATCAACACCATGATCAGCCTCGAGTGTCGCACAAGTTCTAGGTGGGCGACAAAGTTTGGCTACATTTGTAGAAGGAGAGCCTTTCCCGACACCATCAGAAGATTTGCCTGCTCTGATATGGGCCATACACCATCACCAAGGCTGTTAGGGACAATTCCTTCAAGCTCAGCATCCCACCATTACTTGGTCTACACCTAGTTTTCAATGTATATCACCTTTAGACTTACTTTCTACCATTGTTGGACACATCTGACACTGCAAAACAACTCACACCAACAAAGCTCAACCTGGACTTCATGGAACCAAAACTAATCAGATCATGGATACAGTGATCAAGAATACTCGACAATAGAGGATACAACTATATTGGGTTATCAAAGCAGGCAGCTCCTTCACCAAGGCAAATGGTTCACAAGGGACAAAGTTCAGCAGAAGTTTCCTCATCTCATGGAGGAACTCAATGCAATGAGGACCATTGCTTCCTAAGGGGGGGAGGGGACTGATTTAGGTGGATATTGGTGGCCACCCGCCTATTTCCCTTGGACCCTCAACATTGTTTCTTTCAGTTTTTTAGTTTTCTTAATTGTAGCACATTTTACTATTTTTGGCAGTTTTTTGAGTCCTGAACTTATGGCGCCATTTTGAGGCCCTAAACAACATTTTTTTTGCAAAATTTATTTAGTGATTGCTAAAGCAATCACATTAGCATCCGTAGTTCTCAAAGAGATTAACCACCAAAATAACAACCTTCCAGGGTTCGAAGGTTAATGCCATTGAAATGATAGTGTAGACTAGATTATAATCAAATGTAGAAAAGATAATTTAATTCATAAAAGAGTTGTAACCATAGTACAAAATTCATATTCGCATCTAGGCTAGAGGCCACAATCTGAAGCTAAGGGAGCAAAATATTAATAGATAATCTTAAATAATCCTAATATTCCTTGCACCATGAACAGTTTTGAAAAACAAGGGCTTAACACTCTACAACATTAAGAGACTGTGGGCTAAATTCAAGCCTCATTTCTGATGAAACCCTATCGAAGTAGCAAGAAAATAAAGTAGAAATTTTAATAAAAGGTTCTCTAGAACACATACAATTTACAACGCAACATTATACTTGAGGAAAAAGGAAAAGGTTTATCCAACGAACGCTGATGTTAAGAAAAATGTATGTTCATTTCAAAAGCCACTGACTGTAACCTTACAAATATGAAATTAAAAAAAATAAATGTAAGTAACAATAACTTTGGAGGCCCCATATGGGGGTCTCTTAGTTGGGACATGAATGAAATTCGTAAGAATTTTTTTACTAGCCGTGTACATTTAAATATTAAACAGATCGACAAAACTTTCAAGAGGGTATTGGACGCTGACCATCGTGGCTAGAACTTGATGCATGCTGAATATGTAAACTCATAACTTATCTTGAGACCCGGATCAATCTGAAATCAAGAATTCTATAGCATTGGAAAGATTTATATGGAATTCTTGTGAAATAACCCTAACCATGTAAGCTCTCTAAGCCCTTGTAATGCATTTGAGAATATCCTGTCAAGAAGAACATGGGAATGAGATGAAATTATCCAATGGTAGTATTAGTAGCTACCTTCCATAGCATACCTTCCATAAACAAATAGAGCAAAGTGGAATAAGATTATACTCCATTGAAATTCTTCTTGTAAAGTGGGGAAGCAACTGATAAAATGTCTTGGGTAATTGATTACCTGAGTAGGGCTCTCTTTCCTTGTAACATCTCCAACATAAAACTTGGAAACAACATTTAGGATTACTCGGAGGTGAACATGAATTTTTCTTACAAAGAATAAAGATTGAATAAAGGGAATATATTTATCACGGTAGAAGCCATCCAATACTATAAGGTTGCAGGAGGTATCAAACTACAGTCATGGCCTAGTTCGTTATAGGAATCCCAACATCATTGTTTTCCCTTGCAAGGAAAGGTAAGATATTAAGTCATCGACATAAGGAAAAATCAATTAGAACTCGAAAACAAAGAAAAAAAACTAAAAACTAAAACCCAAGACACTGAAAACAAATCTCAGAGAACATGGGTTAGTTGTTGTGGCCTGCGTTAGAGGAGAGCCTAAACTAAGAGCTGACCATGTGTAGTTTTCCATAGTAGTTGCAGAGAATAGATCAGTGAAGAGTGCAAGGGAAATGAATTGATTATGGCGCTGAGAGAGAGAGTGGTTACCATGTAACCACCTCCTCCACATAAAATCATCCAATGGAACCCTAAACGTTATGAATCATAGATCAAAACTCACCATTCATGACAGCATCGAATTGCTAGGTGGTAGGTGATTATATCTGTTGTGAAAGTTCATAAAATTTTCTCATAATACCAAGGTCATGATTAAGATGAACATGAAAGATTTTTCAACATTATCTACCAAAGAAACTATATGGTTATTGTCTTATAAGTATGTATATTCAAGAGTAATCATAGCCTTGGAGTCATCCACATAATAACTCAATTTAATAACTAACGTTGCAATGTAAAACCTAGGGTGGTAAGTGTCATAATAACTTGGAGGCTTTTGTTCACACAGAGAATGAAAAAAACAAAATAATATTAATAATTTAAAACTTTTCTTGCTTAGGGATGTTATGCCTATCTATTTTTAGTAGGTTGTAGTAGCCATAGTATTCACAATCTAGGTAAAGCTCATTAACTTTTATAGTTGGCAGGAGATATGCATTTCCTAGGAGAGCATTGAGTTTTGTTTATGCCTATATGTTATTATTGATTTATAGTCACCATAGTCTCCTTAATGTAAGAAAATTTGATCAACTTAAGTTGATAAAGGATATCCATTTCATATTAGAGCGTTGAATGTTTTGCATGCTAAATATTCTATGGTAAATCATATATTAGTAAAGCTCATTAACTTTTATAGTTGGCAGGAGATATGCATTTCCTAAGATAGCGTTGAGTTTTGTTTATGACTATATGTTATTATCGATTTATAGTCACCATAGTCTCCTTAATCTAAGAAAATTTGATCAACTTAAGTTGACAAAGGATATCCATTTCATATTAGAACATTAAATGTTTTGCATGCTAAATATTCTATGGTAAAGCATATATTAGTAATCATCTATTTTATGAAAACATGATAGTTATCCAAAAACAAAACATTATCCAAATAGATCAGTTATATAGAATATCGAAGTTAAACTCAATATAACTTATATAACTTGTAAATACGGATCAAAATTATAAAGATATAAAAATATTATTTAATTATTGTGTAATTATTTCATATCAAGCCACCAAAAAATACACATTAGGAAATTGAACCTTTATTATTATAGAATCAATTCAAGTTTAAAATGCATTTATGCGAACTTAATTTTTTAAAGGTTATCATATATTTAGTTTTTTTTAGAGATATCATATACTATAAATTGACATTATGTGACAACATTTTATACAAATTTTGATTTTTGTATGGTGAGACACTCTACTGTTGAGTATAAGAGAGACTTGCATGATGTTAGAGATTACATGTAAACATTTTTTAGATTCGTTTTTTTTTTTTTTAATTATCATATATTTACTTAATTTTTAAACATGTAAATCAACATAAAGTTACCTCACAATACTTACTCACTCTAAGTTGTAAAGAGCCTTCCTACTCTTGTACAAGTAATAAAAATAATAATATAATATTATGAAAAATGCAAAATCTAACATCATGCAAACTATGTTGTGACTATGGAGATACAACCTTGTAAAAATAAATAAGTTATTAATATGCACCTTGTAAGACATAATGTAGCAGATACAACATTTAATAAGCTCAACGACTTTAACAAATTGTCAAGGAATGTGTCACATAATAGCATTGAAAGTTGTGTATACCACATGCTCTTCTGAAAGGTTTATGTTTTGAAAGGTGTATGTTAATAGCCTATCTATTTTTAGTAGCTTGTATTTCCCATAGTCTTCGAAATCTAGGTAAATCTCATTAATTTTTACAGCTGGCAGAGGATATGCATCTCCCATGATAGCATTGAATGTTGTATTTGCTAAATGCTCTTTTGCAAAGTGTATACTAATAATGTATCTATTCTTATGAGGTTAATAATGTATCTATTCTTATGATGTTGTAGTCATCCTAGTCTTCTTAATCTAAAATATCTCATTAACTTTTAGAGTTGGAAAAGGATATCCATTTTATATGTGTTGTAGTTCTCATTGAAACCATATAGATCTAGAAATAAAAATACAATTTCACATTTCTTACTAATTATTAAAATTAATAAATTCAGTGTAATATTATAAAAAAATGATTATCATCCAAAAATGCATCATTATCTAATATTAAATAGAGTAATCTTATATAAAAACTAAAATTAAAATCCATATAACTTATAACTTTAGCGAAGTATTTAATATCGTTGTTATTATATAAATTATATGAAAATGAAAAAGATTTAAAGAAAATTTAAATTTTAAATGTTTAACAGAGAGTAAAGAAAGCATTTAATACCTCACTTTAACTTCTACATATCTAAAAAAGTGTTGTATTTAAGTGTGATTTTTTGGAATTTCTAGCGGATTTCTTGTTAGATCTGATGAAAAATATTGTGTTGAAATCTTGATTTGTGTTATATGGATTCAACGCCCTTAAAAACCGGGATTCCACACTCTTTAAAAACCTTGGGGCACTTGATAGCATGGATTTCACTAGCCAAACTTGTGATTTCAATGAATCCCTCAAGGATTCTAGACAAATTAGATGAGAAAATAAACTGGAAAACTTTTCAAAACATCGCACTTTAAGAAATCGCACTTTTCAAAACATCGCACTTTTCAAAATATTTTATTTTAATTTTATTTTATAACATTTTTAAAATTAAATATAAAAGAAAAAGGTATGGGGAATATGTTTTAGTGATGTAAATGTGTGTAAACATTTACATGTGGGCTCT
>APFE030197400.1:12361-34978 GCA_000404065.3 Pinus taeda | reverse complement strand
AAGTGGTTCACCAGGGAAAAGGTTCAGCAGAAGTTTCCTCATCTCATGGAGGAGCTCAACGCAATGGGGACCATTGCTTCCTAAGGGGGGAGGAATGATCCAGGTGGATATTGGTGGCCACCTGCCAAGTCCACCTGGCCCCCCACCATTGTCTTTCTCAGCATTTTCAGTTTCCTTAATTGTAGCACAACTTACTATTTTTAGCAGTTTTTCGGGTCTTGAACTTCCGGAGCCGTTTTGAGGCCCTAAACGATGTTTTTGGGGAATCCAGGGGCAACATGGGTCCATGCAATGGACCGATGTTTCCCGTTCGAACAATGATAGTGCTCGAATAGATCTTTCTAATGAGCTATTGTACGCGTCAAACGGAGATCATATGCTAAAGTTACGACCCCGGGAAGTTTATGTACCAACTTACCCCCAAACGGGGCCCACAGTTTGGCGTTTCATCTCCTAGGGTTAGGTTTTGGAATGTTAAGGGTTTTTCATTGTTTCTCAACAATAAATAGGCCTTCGAGCCTCATTGTAACACAGTTCAGAGGCATGTAGCCATCATATCTCTTCTCAGAGATAAGCTATCATCGCCCTAGCTAGTTTATTCCATTTCTGATTGTAAGCATGTTTAAGTATTTTCCATTAATGAAATGAAGTATTATTTCCGTTGCATCTTTGTGTATATGGTTATCTCTGTAATTTGTTGCGTTCCTGTTTAAATCCGGATCACAACCATGCATGCATAATGTTGCTCTTTAGATGTGATGCAGTAATCTCAATTCATTCAATAAAAGTATTCCCAAGCCTCTTCTAGTAACCTTGCATGACTACAAGAAGACAAAACACAAATGAATGTGATGGAGTCTGGGTTGATACATGTTTGTTGCATTTTGGAAACAATACCAAGAGAATCTTCACTTTGCCCATTCATACCATATCCTACTATCATTGTATTCCATCAAACAACATCTCTTGATGTTGGTAATTGTTCCCTAGTTGTCCTATTATCAGTAATCTATTGCTAATTCTCTACTTTTAACTGTATGGCCAGTATAAGCCTTACAAACTGGCCTAGCAAAGTCACAAACTTGAAATACATCATAATATTAAGCATTTTTGTTATCATGCCCAAAGTGGGCGGTCTTTTTTCTTCCTACAACTGATGACACCATGGATGGGTATGTTCTCCTGAAATTCTTAGAATGTTGTTCCATAGAGTATTCATCCTTTGTTGTTGCTTCCTCTTGTCCAAAGAAACCAATGAAGATTGATGGTGAGGCACAAGGGACCTCAGATCTACAAACCTAGGATGTTTCTCTGGCTCCAAATGTTGAACTCTCTCTTGGAATTCTTGTATTAAGTTTTCTTGATATTGCTATTTCCACCTAATGCTCTCTTCCCCTACTTCCACAAGGATTATTTTCTTTTTATGCTTTTTCAGCTGGGTATTCATCGTAAGCATTTGTTTTCTTGTTGGTTTTACTTCTTTTTTCATAATTATGCTCCCAATTTGTTCTCCATGTATCCATTCTCCCCATCACTTGTGCTAGAATTTGTTGATTGTTTTCACAAAAGCACTCACAACATCTAACTGAATAAAAAATGTGGTCTTGGTGATTTTCCTTTTTGCTTGATCCAAAGTATATAATTTGAGTATTAGCCTAGAATTCTTCTATCATATCAGAATGTGAAAAACAAGTATACCCATACAAGATCTCATGGACACAACTATTCAGACTTTGTAAACGCCTGAAGAACCAGCCCAAGGGAGAGTAGTCCTAGGCTATATTTTACTGTCTAAGAAAACATCCCTCTTTGAAAAAATCCACAAGGGAATATGCCTAAAGTTCCCTAGGAATTTCTTAAATCTTGTGAACAAGAAGGCATAGAATTAACAAATAGAGCAACTAAGCTTGAAGCTTGAGGTCGAAATCAAAATTGCAACCAAGTCCTGCATTCCCTGCTCCTAAAGTTAAGATTTCAGGTTCTCACAGTGAATCCCCACCAAAAATGTTCCAAATCCAGCCTTCCAACTAGAACTAGACCTTCCAACTGGAAAATAAAAGATCAGAATTGTAAGTCTCTGATCTCTCCTACTAAACTAGAATTTAAACTTCCAGATGTCCATCAAAAGATGAAGAATAATCCTACACGCTTTGTGTCATCCCATCTGGACATTTTAATACGGATAGTAAAGAGTGTCTCTTGTCAGAGTAAATTAATGATACAAAATGCCACCCTTATGTCCTATGCAAATCCTTGTTGTAATTGAATTGCCACTTGTTAGCATTTCTATTGTGATAATTCAATAATAAGAGTGGGTAAAAATCTTGCAGCATTGTCCCACCCTTTTTTCCAAATTTGACCAAAAGGAAAGGAGAAGGCCTTATTGGCTATCAGATCTATTGGTTGATTGAAATTTGAGTCCTCTCAAGGCATGAAGAAATTTGACTTCCTTAAGTCCTTTTTAACAATTTGAGTGAAACATAGCAATCTATTAAGATGGGGGTTTTTAGGGAGAGTTTTAAAGACCATATAATGAATGACTATGATTGAATCTCCAAACATTGTCATATTTTTTATGCGTTGGTTCTTCAGAATCTAGAATCATCCAGAGAGCCAAATATGGCCATGATTATTTGATGTATCTCCATTTAACGAGGCATATGATGTTTCATGTTTTCCTTTTGGTAAAGGAAACCCCCTTGCCCCCCTCCTCGCACCTGCTGCCCCAACAAGTGAAAAGTTATGGTTATGACAAGGCTTCCATTTTTTGGACAGCTCAAACTCTTACAGATAACACTTCTTGATTTGAAGTAGTTGTGTCAAGAAAAACAGGTTAATTATTGAAAGTTAGTATCAAACTTAGGGAGGATGTTATCCAATTAATTCAAGAATTTAATTTTCAAAACTCCAAGTCTTTTTTTGATACAGCTCATACTTTGTAAATACCTTTGTCTTATAGTTGTTATATAGATAAAATTTATGAACAACACACAAACAACATTATATCTAAGAAAAATTATAACAATCCTGCAAAATTATAACAACCTTGCATGAGACACTTGAGCTACACCATTCTTTGTAAAGTAATTGGGAGCTTCGGATTTCTAATGACCTTAAGTGTATACGCTACAACCATTCACGTGTAAATTTGTATAACTATTTTGCATAATGCTTAAGGGTTCCTTTGTTCAGTCTATGATAATGGCCTTATGTGAGTATGATACAACCATTTAGATGTAACCGTGTATAACTATTTTTCATAATGCTTAAGGTTCCTTTGTTTAGTCTATGATGTCCAAAATATATGGATAAAAGGTTTATGTGTAATAGTCACCCAGGTTGAAACTCAACTAGTTAATTGTTTTATATTATATTGGGTGATTACTAAAGATATGCTTATTTGTACAAGATATAAGAGCTTGAGATTGCTTCCTTCATTATTGAAATAGATATGAGAATCTTTGCTTATGTTACGTTTACTTTACATTTACTGAGTATTAAATCCATGTTTACATCTAAAAGATAAATTTGGGACTTCTTAGTATTTATAATTTTATTAATTTTTCATCCAGATGTCTTAATTTTTAATGTTTTTTCATTTACATAAAGCCATTTTTCATTACATGAGACAAGAAACGTGTGAGATTTATTTCTTCATTATTGAAATAGATTTGAGTTTCTTTGTCTTTACATATAAATCACTCTTCATTATTTTCACTTTGAACCAGTGTATAATAAATGTGAAATAGCAACTCAACTTTATTTCCAAAGATGATATTACACTGATAAGACTGAAAACCTTATTGTTGGTATGGGATATGAGATCATTATTGTTAAGGATGTGATGAGGCAATTTTTCATTTGCCTCCAACTTGGCCAACGATCATGTTTATAGGACGATGCTACACTAATTTTTTTTATAGGAGACAATGTCAGGCATTTCCTTCTTACATGAAGTCAAATCCATTGTATTGATTTGAGATATACAGAGGAGTTTCATTGACATGCATTGTTTTATCAAGAAGGCGATGGAAGAATTTTCTTGCAATGCCTAACTCCTTGGTTGTAAGCTTGTTAATTGTTTAAAGTGTGGATCCATTTAACAGATTAATGTGGACCACTTTCTTTCTTATTGGTAGAGTATTTGGATTTTTCTTTATTTATGTGCATAATTCCTTCCAAGACAATTTGTTCGTGGAATTGGCTTACCTCTCCCTCCCTAAGTATTGAATGGGTTTGGGTAGAGAGGCATTTTCAAATGGTAGGGGATAGTCATGGTCGTTATTGCCTTGGTCACTAACAATCTTCATAGATGCTTGGGCATCTATAGAGGTTTCTTGATTTTGGGTAATTAACTCACTCTAAAATGAAATAAGACATTTAATGCATTGAGACATTCAATGTGTTCAGTGTAATATAAATATAAACAAAACATCTAAAGCAAAGTAATCGCACAATGATCCAGTCCAAGAAAACAAGGTTTTCCACAAACCAATTCAAAGTAAGTAGAATCTTGATTATAGTTTTCGTTGTAGCCTTTCAACCTTTTGGGCTTGTTTGCTTATATAAAACATTTGTGCAGGGTTTCAACAAAATAGCATTTCATTGATTATGTATTTACAAATCAATGATTTTGGGATGAAATCCCATAAAGTAATTCTATACCTACTCTTCAAATTCCTTCAAGCTTTTGAAAGTAAAACCAATGAATTATTGATGGGACCCAGCCCAAGCTGTCGTTGCTTTAACACTTTAATACGCCACTTGGATGCTTGCGTGTCCGTCTGCAATGTTGTTGTTCCCGCGCCTGCTTTGGGTAGCTGAGAATTTAATGGTCCGCAGTTAATGCTCCATCCTTCACCTCGGTGTTTGATAATATCCTAACCCTAACTTCACTTCTCGATTATTCGGTCATTTGCTATTTCGCTTGGAGGGTTTTGGAGCTCTGCGCAAAGTGTTTATCGATGGTATTGTTTTGACCTTCTCTGGTTCTGTAATGTGGCTCGATGGTGATGGATTGTATTTGCTCTTGTTCTGATTGTGGGCAGAGGACTCTTTGGTATATTTGTCTGGTTGTTTTCGTCAACACTGTGACTGTACTCGTCTCTGACTGCTCGCTGTAACTCTGGGTAAGTTCCGTTTGTTTACTGTTCTGTTGGGAAGAAAACGCATCCAAGTTCTAGCACGGTCTTGTTTTACTGTATTTAATCTGTTATTTCGCTCCTGGGTTCTTGGCTGATGTCTGCTCCTTCTCTGTGTATGAAATCATGCTTCTGTTCTGGTTCTTGTATGTATTTTTGGCAACAAATTTGTGGTTCCAAATATTGGTGTTGCTTCGCCGTCCGAGCAGGGTTGATGGCAACGCGTGGAAGACTGCTATTACAGGTATGCTCTCATTCTCTGATTCAATTTTTGGTTTCTTTTCATTCCGGGTCTAACCCATATGCTCCTTTGGTCTTTTAGTTGGCTATGGCGGCTCTGGTCTCGGCTTGGCGGTCTCTTTTCTCACGGCCTCCAGGTAAGGCTCGCATTCCAGTATGCTTGTCTGTTTATTTAATTAGTTGATACCTCAGGTCGAGGGTTTCATACCCTGTACACGACAAACTCTAACATGTTGTTAATGGGTTGGTTGCAGGTCTCTTGCTGTGGCCTGGAGGGCGCACGTTTTGGTCTTCGGCAATGGTTGATAGCTCGAAAGTCCTGGGTAGGCCTGGAACCTTTGTGCATATGCTGTATCTGCTAGTTTGTAGGTCGAGTCTGGTAGTGAGCTTGCCTGTGATTTCTCGTGTGAGATATTGCTCATCTATGACGCGGCTCTCTCAGTTCTGGCTTCAGTTTAATAGCCAAACCCTTACGAGGGTTTCGTCTTCTGTTTGTTGGTTATTAAACCCTAACGATGGTTTCGTCTCCTCATGCTCTGTCTAGGATGTTTGATTGACTTTGCTCTGGTTTCGATGGCGATTATTTATGTGTGGAATTCTGTGCTGGTTTCGAAAACGACAATCTATGTAACCCTTAAGGGCCTTTTACTGTTCGTCCCTTTTTGACTGTGTAATATTATTGGTGTTGTACTGTAACTGTGTTTTGAATGAAATATGAGAAGAGGTTTACGATATGTACCTATATCTTTGATTTCTTGTGATGCTCCGCCGCTGATATTTGGTTCTCGCACTGGTTATTAGCTTGTATGTTGATATCGAATTGTGACCGCGATTCTTGAGTTGTATTCCTGTTTGTTGGTCGACAATAGTTTCGAAGTTCACTTTGTTACAATTAATTTACAGTAACATGAAATAATAATACTCCTATGTGGGAGATTAGTTCAACAACTTAGAAAGAAAAACAATGATTGATGGACAGTTTCTGTAGGTACTTAGAATGCTCTGTTTGTTTGATTCTTCAACTTTTCAATTCTTATTCTACTTGAAACAAAAGGAACCTTCCTTTACATCGTTGTCTTGCTTTTATAGCCTCTTTGTACAGTTAAGGCTTGCAGTTTGCCTCTGTTTGTTACAAAAGCAGTTACGTGTTTCTGTTCCTACTTTTAAATGTAACTGTTCAGATAATTAAAAGGTTTATAAAAGCAACCAATTGTTATTTTCCTAACTCACATAAACTACCCTTCACTTGGCAATAAAACTAATTAATAAACTTAACTGTAAAGAACTGGAAAGTAAATCTCCTAACTGCTTCTGACTTGTAAAAATAAAAATAAAAAGAAAAATTATTTCCAGCAGAATCTGACAATTTGGTGTCCTGCTCGTGAACCTGTTCGGGGTCTTTCTGTTTCATCATTGGGAGCTGGATGCTCCTGCATCAATTATCAATATAATTTTTCCATAATAAAAAACAATTAGAAGGATTTTAGACAGCTCAAATTGCTCATCGGTTAGGCTTGAACCAACATCTCTTCTAGAGAACTTCCCATGTAAAAAGCTTGCCACTAAGAGCTATCCAACATGAGAACTTTTACTTAAGTAGGACATTTATACAAAAATTATTATTTTAATCAAATTACAACTTTTCAAATTCAACAATTCTAATTTAATAATCTTATCGACCTCTCTTTGTACCTTTTGGGACAATTTCTAGTATATATATATGGAGGTACAATATATATGGAGCTGTGGCTCCATCAATGGATGCCACCTATTCCATATAACGTATTTGGTTAAATAGAGAGTGACCTATACTACCCCACTCATTAATAAATATATTGGTTGTGGTAAATCATGGAATTCTATTTATTAATTAGGCCTCATAGCTAGCGTTCCATGCCACTTAGTTTAATTATTGAATTTTGGAAGATATGAACTAAGTATTATTTCATGTTCTTCATCATTAATGTAAATTTATATATGCTTAGCATGTTCTCCCATGTGCAAATTTATTATTTATTTGCAAATATAATTGGAAATTTGTATTTGATGATTCTTTGTTAAAAATAAGCACATTAATGTATTTTTTTAATATTATACTTATAATTGTTTTATAATTTGATGCTTATTTAAAAGTTACAAGCTAAAATTTACTTGAAATTTAATTAAAACAAATGTTATATAGTAGCTAGTACCATAACTAGTTTAAATATAGCTAAATTAATGTAAAAACACTAAATTCATGTTAGTGTTAAAATTTAGAATTTAGTCAATTTAGGTTTTACTAATGACTTAGCTAAATTAAAGTAAAAACATTGAATTCATGTTAGTGTTAAAATTTAGAATCTAGTCAATCTAGGTTTTATGAATGGCTTAATATAACTTATCGACGAAAAATCCTTTTTCACACGAATTCACCAAAATCCAACAATACAATTTCAAGATTTGTTGTTTTTTAAAATACATTTTTGAATGCATAAATCGATTCAGCGCCTTGAAAACACGGGGCACTCCAATTATGCACATTAAACAATTTAAACTCAGGTTTAAAAAAAAATGTTGGATTTTGATTAAAATTAACCATCGTGAAAAAAATTCATTTCATCTATAAGTTAGACTAGGCCTTTACTAATTGGTAATTTGAGATATTTTGTTAATTTTAATACTTCATTGTGACAGTGGGGAATTAAATCCCGCTCAACTACAACAATAGTTTTATTAGTCCCTCACATAATATAAAAATCTATTTCCATGGACATTTTCAATAATTATAACTGAGGATCAAGGTTCCAACTTCCATTATTAAGTTTACCACTGGATTCAATGAAAAGAGAGATGGGTTTAAGTACTCTTGCATCTAGCAATAGTGATAAGTCCTCATGAATTGAATTATTATAGATATGATTACTCTAAGTGTCAAGGAAAGATTTTTTTTTTTTTTTTCTTTTTTAATAACAATTTAGTACTATTAAGACAAAATAAATCATTATAATAATATATATTATATTAATAAATGTACTTTGAAAAATAAAAATAAATTATATATATAAAAGTAAAAAAAAATAGTTTTTAAATTACTATGCTTATTTTTATTGTTCAAATTTTACATTCTTTAAAAATATGGTCTTGGTTATAGTTTTTGCCAATTTCCATAATCATGATCGTTGATTTGGATAGTTACGATTGAGAGCTGAAGAGCCCATACTGATATAGGATGCACATACAATCCAATGGTTGTGACCTAGTTCTACCACTTCATGGACCAACGACATGGCCAACATTATAAGTTAACCATGATTTGGATGGCTAGGATTGAGATAAAGAGCCCATACCGATAGAGGATGCCCATACAATCCAACTTGAGCTGTTTAATTTGGACCTAGTTCTACCATTTAATGGACCAGACATTATGCATCAACCATAAGGCCGCCCACAAAGGCATTCTTGATAATTTGAAAACTAACATAAAAATAATTTTTTTTAATTAAAAATATTAATAATTTATTTTTTTTATTTTTTAAAAAAATCAAAAAACAAAAAAAAATAATATAATAGTATTACTAGAGAACTCATTGTTTTATTAAAGATAATGACCATGTATGACGAAAAAAATATTAATTTTAAATATTAAATAATTAATAAAATCAAATAAATGTTATAATGAAATCAAATAAAATAATGCTATAGAAGGTTCAAATATTGTGAAAAGACTAAACGGGAAGCATTTACTTATTTGCCCATCTGAGATAACAATGGATTAGAGTGGAGAGTAGATGGTGATTCTATAATTAAATTTGTCATAAATATATAAAAGTGCAATTTCAGTACTAATAATGACTAAATAGTACGGGTATTAATGCATAGTAATTATTAGAAAATAAATATAAACAATAAAAAAAAAATATAATAAAAAATTTAAGAAATTAAATATTTTTATTTTTATAATGTTAACTTTACCAATTGCTATTTGAGGAGTATAGTTTCCCATGATATTTAACATTAGATTATTAAGATGCTACATTTGTATCCGCTTGTCCATAAATCTGACACGTGGCATTACAAATGCCCGTGCCAAATTAGTAAACCAGACGCATTTGCTGCGTGTTATCACTCTGAATATGATAAGGAGGGAGGTTCATTCTGTGAGAAAGATTTTGAGAAGCACTAGTTTAGAATTCGTTCAGAAGTGGTAGTCTTGCCAAGTACGATAAAATCTATAAGAGTACAAGAAGTGGTAGTCTTGCCAAGTAAAATCTATAAGAGTACAAGAAATGGTAGTCTTGCCAAGTACGATAAAATCTATAAAAGTACAAGCAAATCTTAACCATGGACATCAGCATACAGAATTGCTAACAACGTTTCATAATTCCCTGATTGCTATTAACGTTTCATAATTCCCTAATGCTTGCTTTTGCTTTGGCGGGTGTTAGGAGTTAAAGCTGTTGATTGGAGAGGGTGCCGACGAGTAAGCACTGCAGTATTTGGAAGCGATGTCTGAACTTTTGGCGGGTATGTTTCATAAAAGAGCACGCTTAGATGGGCAGACGGAATTCACTTCTTGCTCGGAACCGATACCGGCCAGTTACAACGCAGTCATTGTATCATCTCCCTCTAAAGGTTCGAGTGAGCACAAAACAGACACATCTCGCTCTCAAGATTCGAGTGATGACAGAGTGAGCAAATCAAATGGGCACACAGCAGACACAGAGGAAGGAGAGGAAGGAGCACATGTTCCAGACTATGATGAAGTGCTTCCAGGTAAGGTTATTATGTCTTTGTGAAGATTTATTCATTAAAAGTTACTGCGTGAAAACTTTTAATTTGATTTACACACTTTGAGGTTAATTGGATTGGAACAAACGAGCAGGATTCAAACTTGACGGTGGACATTTGGTTCCGGCAATGACCACTCCCGTTCTGAGCAGTTCTCTTTCAGTGGGTGGTAATTCGAGCGCGGCGCCTGTGGAAAGGCCCGACAAAGGAGGAACAAACAGACTTGTAACTGTACGCCTGCGTGCTAATAGTTTCTTGGTTGAATTTCAACCATTGAAGCAATTATTACGCTACACCTTTCACATCCCGGGAGCTCCGTTTTCAAATGCAGAGCCAGGGGAGATAATGGACAAACTAATTAAAGAAAATTACGCAGATGCCATGCCTGTACACGATGCCCACAAGTACATTTACAGTTCTGTGCTGTTACCCCAAGGGCAGTTTACAGTCAAGTTACTACAAAAACCCAAGAGGAAATCAGAGATGGAATACGCAGTGGTTATCAAGCTGGACGGCCAGTTCGATGGAAGGTGCCTTGCGGAGAAAGAGAACCAAACTTTTCTGCAAGCCGTGGCTGTAGTCCTAAGAGAGAATCCTCGTAGCCAACGGTTTTATATGGCTGGCAAAGGCTTTTTATCGAAGCAGGAAGATATGAATGAGCGGAACATTGGCGGTGGAATATTTGCATCAAGGGGGTTTTGCCCGAGTCTCAGAGTAACGGCCAGAGGATTGGCTTTGCATGTCGGATTATCTGTTGTACCTTTGTATCGGAACATTAGCCTTGTCGATTATCTTCGAGAAACCATTTCCTGCACGGAGTTTGAACCTTTATCTCTGAAAGACATCCACGATGTGGAGAGACATCTGCGCGGCCTGGAAATCATAACCACCCATGTGCGTACTCCAAATATATATAGAGTTCGAAGGCTTAGTAGCCAAGCAGCTGTAGATCTCTCTTCTGTAATTTCCATGGTGGGTTTCGTAGAACATTTCAAGCAGAAGTATGACCTTGATATTCGCTTCAAACTCTGGCCTTGTGTGGATGTGAGCAGAAATCGAGCAATGCCATATTATGTTCCTTTAGAATTTTGTCAGATCTGCGATGGTCAAAGAGTTCGTTGTAGTATTTATGGCTCTACAGAACTTACAAGGATGCAGAGATGTCCGCCATTGGCAAAACGAGTGGAAATGATCCATGATATCATGGCTAAACCAGATGGTCCTAGAGGGTATGTTTAATATGTTTTTCCGTTAGAAAATACTATTATAATTTCATTTCAATTTCATGTTTTGTTTTGGTTTTTGCAGGACTCATTTTACCCAATTTCAAATAACTGTGGCCGCCGATATGACTGAGGTTACAGGAAGGGTACTCAAACCTCCCTTGCTGAAGCTTGGAAATGGCCGTCATGTTCGTCCTAGATGGGATGATCGGCAATGGAACCTTGTCAGTCAGGTTTTCAATGGAAAGCGCATAGAAAACTGGGGTATCATCACTTTCAGTTGGAGTAATGGGAATGATACCAAGCAGAGAAGTAGAGTGGAGAAATTCTACCATTTATTAGTATGGAAGTGTATAGACATGGGAGTATACATGAACGAAAAACCCCTTGTATGTGATTATGATGGCATGGAAAAGTTCGGGGATTATTTCCAACTTCGCGAAATCATTCACAACATTCAGACCCAAACTAAAGGTGAGCTACAGATCTTGATATGCGTCATCGAGAATGGTCTACCTGCTGGCTACAACTACCTGAAGTGTATATGTGACATGGAAGTGGGACTGATAACGCAGTGTTGTTTATTACAAAACGTGATTAGATGCAGTTATCCTGATGAAATGAAAGCGTCTCAATGTTTGGCCGGTTTAGTATTGAAAATAAATGCAAAAGTAGGCGGCAGCAACGTTGCTCTTCATAAAAACTCCCTCTGTAAATCGCCCGGATCTGGGCATTCTGATCCCGTATTGATTATTGGTGCTCATATAACCGTCGGATGGCCTTCTACCGCAGCAGTAGTTGGCAGCATGAATTGGCCAGATTGTAATCGCTATTTGGCCAAAATCAAGTTCCAAATGCTGCGAAGCGGGAAGCGATATCAAGCGGGAAGGATTGAACAAGTAGGAGAAATGTGCGAGGAGCTGCTTAAAGATTACCTGCGCATAAACAAACAGCTTCCCCGTAAGATCGTCTTTTTCAGACGCGGTGCATTAAGTGAAGGATGCCGCACGCTTTGCAACTTTGAGGTAGCAAATCTGAAGAAAGCCATAAACCAATTAAACTTGCGTTGCAGGCCAGCAATTTCATTCATTTTAACATGGAGAGCTAAAGAGAGTAGACTTTTTCCTTTGGAGGACCAGCCGCGCACAAGATCTGGCAATGTTATTCCCGGTACAGTAGTAGATACAAAGATTGTACATCCAAGCGAATTTGATTTTTATCTGTGCAGTCATTATACGCATAAGGGTACAGCTATACCCACGTGTTACCATGTGATATACGATGAGAATGCATTCACTTCGGACAAGCTGCAAAAATTGGTGAATAATCTGTGCTACACATCTGGGAGATGTACAAAACCTGTTTCATTAGTTGCTCCCATATACTACGCTCGTCTTGCAGCGCGTCGAGGACACCAGTACGCAGAAGCAGTGTCTTTTGAGTTACCAGAAACAGGATCTACGTTGTTCTCGCCAACTTTTGAGTTACCAGAAGCCATTAAGGATGCCATGTTCTTCTGTTGATTTAATCTCCAACGGCTTACCAGAAATGGGTTTAAGACTGCTCTACGTTCACAGTAACGGTTGTTTACATCAAGTATTTTTCAAAATGACTAAATTTCTCTTAATATTTTTGTACTAAGCACACTCATGCTCTAAATATTTTTTACTCTTTTATTATAACTTTTATAACAATTACTGTTCCATTTAACCAGTTTTTCCATTGTTGGATGTTTCTTGTTTATATATATAACCTATTTCTGGTTCTGGTGATTTTAGTTATGTTGGTTACTGTATGCTGTAGATAAATTTCACTTTGAAGTTTGATCAGAATGTATAGCTTTTCACCTTAAAGTTTGATCAGAATGTATAACGATATCACCTCCCTTTTCTCCTCATCCTCGATTTCACATTACATGCTACTTTTGGAATATAGTGTAATTCTGCAAGATTTAATTTGATGTTTTATAATGAAGTTTAAGAATGATGGTTGGAGTGTAAGCGAGTCCGTGACATGTTATCTACTACAATGATAAGAAACTACAACTAGGATGGATATTATTGCTGAGTGAAATCATGGTGATTAAAAGCTTTTATACAACTAGGATGGAATTGTTAATATATTATTGTTAAGTGAAATTATGGTGATTAAAAGCTTTTATACACCAGATTTGATTGTAGGTATTCAAACCAATGCTTTTGAAATTGTGTAATATTAGTTTATGTTTGATTTGGTTAGTTTTTTTTAATCTTTTTTATATTTTGTATTATAAAAATAGTTGAAATTTGATTGTAGGTATGTATGTTCAAACCAATGCTTTTGAAATGGTGTAATATTAGGTTATGTTTGATTTGGTTAGTTTTTTTATTTTTTAAATTATTGGTTTAAAATTGATATTTTGTATTATAAAAATAGTTGAAATTTGATTGTAGGTATTTTTGTTCAAACCAATGCTTTTGAAATTGTGTAATATTAGCTTATGTTTGATTTGGTTTTTATTTTTTTATTTTTTCAAATTATTGGTTTAAAATTGATATTTTGTATTATAAAAATAGTTATATATTATTATGAAAAATTATTAGTTTAGAGTTATTTTTGTTGATTTTCTGTTTGGATTTAAATTTGAGGAGGTTGCAGAGTTACTAAAAGTTCACTAATTGAATGTTTAGGCTGGATTGAACTATACTTTTTTGTTTTCTGATATCTAGTAGTGTTTTCTTTTTCATAAATTCATATTTGGTTGCAACTTATTACATCATTTCAAATGTTCATTTTTGGTGGCCTATCACCTTGGGGCAACATTTCTATCCATGAAACACATCAATTGTTACATTTATATCCAAGAAACACATCAAATTTGTTAAAAATTTCTATCACCTTGATATAATATCTGTCAAAGTTTCACAAAATTGATATTAGCACGACATAGTTCAAATCCATCTAAAAGGTGTTTGATTGTGAGTTGGTTCAAACCCATCTAAAAGGTGTTTGATTGTGAGTTGGTGCATTATTCTCTTTTTGTAGGTACAATAGGTTTCATAGGGGAAAATTTTGTGTTTGTGCAACATAATGTACTTTCCCAAGCTTTTCCCCAATGTGAAGAAGCAAAATTTTTAAAATGATATTCTGTAACATGGTTTTAATAACAAGAACATTAAAGCTAGAATTGTGTAAATTGAAACCATGGTCTTTTTTTTTTAATGTACAATGCAACAAAATAGATGGAAATTTTTGGATAATCATTATTATTGCATTTTGGAAAACTTGCAAAGATTTAAAGAAGAATTTTAATATACTTATGGATAATTCAACAAATTGAGTTAGTGTATTTTTTCAAAAAGGATTTGAAATATTAGTGTAAAGGAGCTTTTGATTTAAATATTTCTAGTTGACATGATTATATCTTGCCTCATATCTATTAATGGTTCATTTGGTTGTCACATCCCACATCCATAATTTCTGATATCCCCTTAATCATATACGATTATAAAAATGTGGTGATTCATTAAACATTTTTATTTGTCTTAAAGACTAACTATTGTTAACTAAAAGTGAGTGTGGTTGAGCATGCTGATTGAATTTGGTAGAGTAGAGAACAAAAATAGTCAACTATGATTGATTGTAGGTTGATTTTGGTTTAAAATGGTTTAAAAACCCTATGAATAGTTGGCAATGGTTGAGTATGATTAACTATAATAGATCATGTAGATTCAGCTATTAACTATAATAGACCATGTAAATTCAGTTCCCTAAGAATTGACAGCTTAAGTTTTAGATTCCAAGAAATCTCTACCAAATTCTCAACAAATTTAACCAAAAAATATCTAAAAGAATTCCAAAATATGTGTCTTATCATTTAGCAAACGGATTCAAGTATTATAAATATGAATAATTTCCTTACATACTTTCCTTAACTCTGATGGTTTATAAATAAAGGAGTTTGTTCTTATTTTTTAGAAGTTGGTTAGATCTAAATCTTTCCTAGATTGGTGTGTGTTTGAGATATTCCCTTAACCAAGTGATTATGTGTCCAAATAGTCTTGGCCTTAATCATAGGCTTGGCCTTCTCCCTTGTGCCACTTGTTGGGATTGTGCATTCCCATCCATTGAGAAAAAATCTCCCATGAATTGTGTAGGTCGTTGATTAAAGGCCAATCCAATGATACAGGAAAAAAAAATTGACACCTTCATACACCATATACATAAATCCAATCTACCACACAAAAAACTCTGTATCCATTAGGATGTTTCCACCTGATCTCCCTTGTGGGTTACAACTCAAAGCTTGTTTAAATGACGACTCCACATGGATCCTTGTTGGTACTTGAGAGTGAATGAACTCCTGTCACATGCCTTTTTATTTGATGGATCACTGTGAACTGAGCTTGTGGTCTCGTGGGCACGAGCATGGGTTGTATCCACAGGGCTTCAATGCACATTGCAACTCATATTGGTCATCCCGTGGAATTGAATAAGCCTCTCTGTGACCTAGAACATTTGATCTTGATTGAAAGAGCCTTCAACCAGAAAGCCATTTCCATTTTTTTTCTATGATCCATTTGGGATCACAAAGGTAGGTACCCAACAACAAAAAGGAAAAAGGAAGAATACTTCCACACTGTTCAGCCAAAGGATTGCAGTAAGCAACATTGCAACCATTTCAACCTATTATGGTATCAATGGCCATATTGAGGCAAAATGTGGAAAATAGCAACAAATTTCATCTGTAAAATCAAAAGAAAGCGTTCAAACAGAGTCTCACCAATATTGAGAGACAAGAATTTGAATGAGACTCTGATCCATGATAAGATCATGCTTATGAGCATATAAACCACTAGCTAATGAGGATGATGTGATGAAACTTAGTGTTGAGAGAACGGTTGTTCTACATTAAGATCTATATGAATATAAAGAAGGTCACTGCACTATTTTACTTGGGAAGTTAGAAGAATCTGGTTTTAAGAGGCACTATAAATTGGGATTGAAGACCACATCGTGCACCATTTCCATTGGGAGGGCTTCACAAGGATACTATACTGCAAGCCACAAAACAATGTAAGTTAAAATTTCACATCTTAGTGTGTATCATTAATGAAGTAGAATGTGATATCGCCCCATTTAGATATCTGTGTGGTGTTTGTTGGAATCCTTTCTTTGTGGAATCACAATGCTATATACCTCAGAAGACTACATAAATCTAGTCTGATTAAAGATGGAAAGCCATTCCTGGATAATGCCTATAAGGGTAAGTAGGAAATCTCTTTGGTTTCCGCTAATAAAGGCAAGTGATTAGTGAAAGAAAGAATATGTAGGCTTATTTGCATGTCGAGTTTATAGCTCATGCTCTCCCCCATTCCCTTGTTCTTGCAACTATTTTCTTTTATGGTGGTTGTCATTTTCTATCCTAGCTAACAAGAGGGTCTTATCATGTTGTTGTTTCCATTCTACTGGTCCCTACATTTGCATGGATTACATGTGATGGGGAGTTTTATATTGATCATTCTTGGGGATAGTTTAAGAGGGTAACCGATATCTTTTTCTTTCATTTTTATAAGTAAACTTGTAGGGTATTCATTTTTTGGCTTACAATTTGAAGTTGGAGTAGGTTTTATAGGTTTCTTTAATGGGTAAATGCTTCCCATAATTAAAAAAAATACTGTCAAAACTTTTAGATAGGCTAGAGAGGTGTTTCGACATCTATAAATAAGATAGATATATGTCATTCAATAGGTAAATATGTGGTTAGGGAAGCATACATGCAAGAAATACAAAAAGTTTCACCTATTTGGAAACCCTTGTAACCCTTGTTGGTATCCTTTCAAGTAATATCTCATGAGACAACCCCTGTATATGAAATTCACTTCCACATACCCTCGGGTATATCAGAAGCCCTACATGTATCCTAAAACCATACTTAGATAACCTAATTGACTTTTTGACTACTATTATGGCACCAAGAACAATGCTCAGGAAAATTACTCTCTCGTGCTTGGGTAATCAGGAATTATGGCTAAGGGTATGATTGAACCTCCTTAGTTGGTGCCCTAAGCTATTAGGCTATTTTTTTGGACTTGTAATTATATCACAGACCTATAGCAGAGGTGTTAATTTTAGATAACAATGGTATGTTCTATGCTTGAAACAATTACTTCAATGTCCATTAATATCCCAATGACAATTCCACTTTAATTTCCAATAGAAATCACATAAACCATTAATTCACATTGTCAGTAATTCTATATAGAACATAAACAATAAATGAAGAAGACAAGTCAAGACAAGAGAACGCCAATATTTGGCTAAAGCCAGGGAGAAACCTCAAGATGAAGAAAACCATTAATCAATCCTTCTTTTTATCAAATATCAAATTGTTAAATAATGAATCCATACAAGTGAGGATAGTTTTAAATAGAGGAGGAATAACCTGTTATAGAGTTTTATGAACCCAACATTTCGGACTACCAAGTGAGTCCATCATCAGGGGATGCATCAATAGATATTCTAAAGATATTAATGATGTATCCATGAGCTATAATTTAGGGTATATATATAGGTTATGAGATAAATTAATCTAAGAAATTAGGTCGGCCATTAATCCAATTAGTTTGTAATAATATATATAATATTTATATTATATATTATATACAATTAATTATTAATAAATTTGTTTAGTTCTTAATTAATTGTTTAGTTATTCCCGATTAATTCCTAATAATTAATTTCTTAATTAATTAATTATTGTTTAATTAATTGTTAATTAACTGCTTAATTATATATAATTCCTATTGTTAATTGCTACTTATTTTAATTTGAGATATTACGACTATATGCTTAATTTAAATTTACATGTTACTATAATATTATAATTAATAAACTATGATTTTAGTTTATTTTAATATTATCAAATGATTAGTTATGAAATAGCCAATTATTTATTTATATGTTTATATTTGTTTTTGTTTTACTATTTAAGAAGGATGTTAGATAATGTTTCCTTGTTGTTTTGATTTATATTTTATTAATTTTACTGAGAGAGGAGGGATTAAATTATTAAAAGTGATATGAGTTGATTATTGATTCTTTAAGATTTCAAGTAAAGGTTTCTAGGTGTTGCTTAGTTTTAATCCATCGTCTCGGTTCGAGTTGTTCTTCCTTTTTTCTATTTCAATGGCTTCTTTGATTTTCCTTTTAAGATAGTGGTCTTCTTTTCTAACTAGTTTAACTTCTTCCATGCAGATGTAGTGAGAGAAAGAGTGAACATGTTTTGCTAAGGCCGATTTGAGGTTCTTTCTCTTCTTAGGTTAGCAATGTGTTCTTTAATTCTGATGTTAAGAGATCTACCTGTTACACCTAAGTATTCTTTTCTGCATGAGCAAGGAATAACATAAACACCTTTTTGAAGGTTAGGGTTTATGGGATCCTTGACTGAGTTGAATAATCGTTTGATGGTGTTGGCAGGGGTGAAGGCTACATTAATGTTGTGTTTATTAAGAATTTTAGTAATTTTATCAGTGGTGCCTTTTATGTACGAAAGGGAGACCTTAGGAGTTGATAAATTTTGATCTTTGATCTCATTATTATTCTTATTTAGGGATAGGCGGCTTTCTTAATGGTATTCCTATTATAACCATTTAATTCAAACACTTTGTGAAGATGGTTGAGTTCATCATTTAAATGGTCAAGGTCAGATATTCTGGCCGCCCTAGTGGTTAAGGTCCTAATGATGCCAATTTTCTGTTTAGGGTGGTTATGAGAATTAGCATGTAGATATAATTCTGTATGGGTTTTCTTTCTATAGACTTGGAAGCCAAGTGACCCTTATTTTTTGGTTAGAAGGATGTCAAGAAATGGAAGCTGGTTGTTATTTTCAATTTCAATAGTGAATTTTATATGGTCAGAAAGGCTATTTAAGTGATTGAGGAATAGGTCAAGTTTTTCTTTTCCATGACTCCATTTGGAAAATATGTCATCGACAAACCTTTTCCATTCTTCAGGGGTGTATGGAAATGACCTAAGAGCCTTCTGTTCGAAGTGCTCCATAAAGATGTTGGCAACTATGGGGGATAGAGGAGAGCCCATAGCCACACCATGAGTTTGTTCATAGATTTTACCTTTGAAACTAAAGTAAGAGGATTTTATGCAAAGCTCTAGAAGATCCACAGTTTCTTTATCTGTGACGTTTCTCATAATATTAATAGCTTCATCAATAGGAATCATAGTATAAAGGTATACAATATCAAATCTAACCATAAGATCCTCGTCGTTCATTTCTATGTTATTAATACATTGAACAAAAGAATAAAAATCTTTAATATAGGAAGGGGTATTACCAGACATGGGTCTAAGTTTTTTGGCTAGGTGTTTCGCCAGAAGGTAAGTAGGAGAACCTATGGTATTGACTATAGGTATAAGAGATATGTTAGGTTTATGGACTTTAGGAGCACCATAAATTCTAGGAATAATGGAACTATTTGGGATCATTTTCTTTTTTGTGATGTCATCCAGGGATGATTCTTTGATTTTCTTAATTACTTCACGCATAATTTTCTCACTGGGATATTTGTTAATGATTTTATAGCAACCACTGTTATTTAGATGTTCTTCCATTTTATTGTCATAATCAATTCTCTTCATGATTATAGTTGTGTTTCCCTTATCAACCTTTAGGATGACTATGTTTTTATTTTTTCCTAGGTTGTTTAAGGCTCTTTTTTCTTCTAAGGATATGTTAGATGCAGGAGGTTTAGAAGTTCTAAGAATTTTAGCAATATATTGTCTAATTTCTTCGCTTTTTGCTATATCTAGGTTTTTAATAGCTACTTCGATATTACTGATGAACTCCTCCATAGGTATTTTATTAGGAGCTATAGCAAAATTTAGACCTTTTTTGAGGATGGATTCAGTTGCATGGTGTAGGTGGATATCTAATAAATTAATAACCTGGGCATTATCTGATTTCAGACTTTGATTGGGATGTATGGTTTGAGTTTCTAAATTCAAAAACTCGAACCATACATCCCAATCAAAGTCTGAAATCAGATAATGCCCAGGTCATTAATTTATCAGATATCCACCTAGATCATGCAACTGAATCCATCCTCAAAAGAGGTCTAAATTTTGCTATAACTCCTAATAAAATACCTGTGGAGGTGGTCATCAGTAATATTGAAGTAGCTATTAAAAACCTAGATATAGCAAAAAGCGAAGAAATTAGACAAGATATTGCTAAAATTCTTAGAACTTCTAAACCTCCTGCATCTAACATATCCTTAGAAGAAAAAAGAGCCTTATACAACCTTGGAAAAAATAAAAACATAGTCATCCTAAAGGCTGATAAGGGCAATGCAACTGTAATCATGAAGAGAATTGATTATGACAATAAAATGGAAGAACATCTAAATAATAGTGGTTGTTATAAAATCATTAACAAAGATCCTAGTGAGAAAATTATGCCTGAAGTAATTAAGAAAATCAAAGAATCATCCCTCGATGACATCACAAAAAAGAAAATCATCCCAAATAGTTCCATTATTCCTAGAATTTATGGTGCTCCTAAAGTCCATAAACCTAACACACCTCTCAGACCTATAGTCAATACCATAGGTTCTCCTACTTACCTTCTGGTGAAACACCTAGCCAAAAAACTTAGATCCCTGTCTGGTAATACCCATTCCTATATTAAAGACTCTTATTCTTTTGTTCAATGGATTAATAACATAGAAATGAACGATGAGGATCTTATGGTTAGCTTTCATATTGTATCCCTTTATACTATGATTCCTATTGATGAAGCTATTAATATTATGAGAAACATCACGGATAAAGAAACTGTAGATCTTCTAGAGCTTTGCCTAAAAACGTCTTACTTTAGTTTCAAAGGTAAAATCTATGAACAAACCCATGGTGTGGCTATGGGCTCTCCTCTATCCCCCATAGTTGCCAACATATTTATGGAGCACTTCGAACAGAAGGCTCTTAGGTCATTTCCATACACCCCTGAAGAATGGAAAAGGTTTGTCGATGACATATTTTCCAAATGGAGTCATGGAAAAGAAAAACTTGAGCTATTCCTCAATCACTTAAATAGCCTTTCTGACCATATAAAATTCACTATTGAAATTGAAAATAACAACCAGCTTCCCTTTCTTGATATCCTTCTAACCAAAAAAGAAGGGTCACTTGGCTTCCAAGTCTATAGAAAGAAAACCCATACAGAACGATATCTACATGCTAATTCTCATCACCACCCTAAACAGAAGATTGGCATCATTAGGACCTTAACCACTAGGGCAGCCAGAATATCTGACCGTGACCATTTAAATGATGAACTCAACCATCTTCACAAAGTGTTTGAATTAAATGGCTATAATAGGAATACCATTAAGAAAGCCATGCACCTATCCCTAAATAAGAATAATAATGAGATCAAAGATCAAAATTTATCAACTCCTAAGGTCTCCCTTCCTTACATAAAAGGCACCACTGATAAAATTACTAAAATTCTTAATAAACACAACATTAATGTAGCCTTCACCCCTGCCAACACCATCAGACAATTATTCAACTCAATCAAGGATCCCATAAACCCTAACCTTCAAAAAGGTGTTTATGTTATTCCTTGCTCATGTGGAAAAGAATACATAGGTGAAACAAGTAGATCTCTTAACATCAGAATTAAAGAACACACTGCTGACCTAAGAAGAGAAAGAAACTCAAAATCGGCCTTAGCAGAACATGTTCACTCTTCCTCTCATTACATCTGCATGGAAGAAGTCAAACTAGTTAGAAAAGAATACCACTATCTTAAAAGGAAAATCAAAGAAGCCATTGAAATAGAAAAAAGGAAGAACAACTTGAACCGAGACGATGGATTAAAACTAACCAACACCTAGAAACCTTTACTTGAAATCTTAAAGAATCAATAATCAACTCATATCCCTTTTAATAATTTAATCCCTCCTCTCATTAAAATTAATAAAATATAAATCAAAATAACAAGGAAACATTATCTAACATCCTCCTTAAACAGTAAAACAAAAACAAATATAAACATATAAGTAAATAATTGGCTATTTCGTAACTAATCATTTGATAATATTAAAACAAACTAAAATCATAGTTTATTAATTATAATATTATAGTAACATGTGAATTTAAATTAAGCATATAGTCGTAATATCTCATATTAAAATAAGTAGTAATTAACAATAGGAATTATATATAAAATTATAAGGAATTAATTA
>APFE030197389.1:90887-102783 GCA_000404065.3 Pinus taeda | reverse complement strand
TCAATACACCAGTATTTTGACGTGGTTAAAACCCTCAAAGAGGGAAACAGTCCACGGCATGCGCCAACGTGGCTACTACAGGCAATTTATTAATAAAAGAATGAAAATTTACATAAGCTTTCTCTCATATATGGATTACGCGAACAATGACCCTCTATGCGCTTTAAATAGAACTCATGGACCAATCGGGTGTCAAGCCACAGATCAAGTGTCAGTAATACCGAGGAGAGAGTGAACCGTCGGATCACTACATATCGTGACCGCCGGATTGTAAGTTACAAAATGTACAATGGTAAAGAAACACACTTTACCTAACTCTATACCTAACTCTATACTAGACCAAGTTGAACTTAACTATTTCCTATGTGTCGAAATATCCTAACAAGAATCGCTAAGAAGCATTGTTCCCTTATATCATTAACTTCATTATCATCTATTAGGTCATAGATACATTATCCATTCATTTACAAATCAAAACATAAGGAGAGCCAAACATCATCACTGTCATAAAACATGCTTATAACCATCATAATAACAAAATAAATATCAAGGATACATCAGCCATAGAATCCACATATACACCAATTCATTTACACATATGAAATCAAGGAAAGAACCTGTTATTAATGAATGGAAAAGCTAATCAAAGATGGGACTACCACCTTCCACCTGACCATAGAATATTTGAGCTAATCCTCTCTTCAACCATTCACCCTCGTGCCATATTCCAAGCATGAATGTGGGATTCAAACCAAAATAACCAACAGGGAATCCGAAGGCTAAACCATGTCACCCTCATTAATAGAAAGTAGGCTTTACCACAATCCATACCGATTCACTAGGCCAAAACAATAAACATGTAATAATAGGCTTTACCATGATCTCCACTAAATCACTATGCTAGAACAAACATGGATGTCATCGAATTTCTCCACCTACACTATGAGGAATTTTCCTGTCTCCAAGTCTCTCAAGCTTTACCGTAATCCACATTCTGATCCAAGGATCACTAGGCCCTAAATTGAGACACCACCCTCTAGGCTTTACCGTATATCTCATCATTCACCAGCAAGGATTCCTATTCCTAATCAAGGGCAACCACCTCTAGGATTTACCGTATATCTTTCCATTCACTAGTCCAAGATTCCTAGGCCCACCGACATAACAAAAAATACGACTTTACCACAACACATAGTCTAGTCCAGGGTTACTAGGCCATGTTTTCTATCATTTACAGATCCACCTCACTCATCTTTGAATCTATCTGGAAATTCAGCTCAACGAAAACATGAGAACGCCATCACACCATGACTATTCAGAAATGGAAACGCTAGGCTGAAAACAATGTCACACTTGGAAAAACCCATTCCATAACAACAAAGAACCACATGCAATACCATGCATGCTAAATCTAGTAAGGAAAACACACATGCAAATCAATACCTGCAAATAATCCTATTGTAGTTGCTTGATCCTGCTCTTCCTTTTTTCCTCCTTCCTTCTTCTTGCCTTCCTTTCCTTTCTTGATCCAATGCCAAAGTGCTCCAAGAAAACTCAAGAGTGAGAGAGAGAGAGAGAGACTAATAAGAGAGCCCCAAAACTGAAATGAGAAAAGGTACAAATTGATCCTCAAAAGCCTTTTTATCAATTAGGCCTCTATTTTCTTCATTTTCCTTCAATTTACTCCTTATTTGCAACCTGTAACCTTTCACCTTCCTTTTCTCCTAATTTCCATTATTTTCATAAATAAAATGCCAAAAAAGTCATTTTGTCTTTCCAAAGCCTTAGCCATTGCCTTTTCCAATTTCCTTAGCCATAATAAACTAGATGAACACCCACACTAGGATGTCTTGCCCAACATTTAGATTAGAATAACTCTCCCATTAACCATGGTTATTATTTTTTCCTTTATTATCTTTTATTACATGGAATTTTCACTAGGGTTATTACAACTCACTCTCTCAAAATTACAACAGCAAAGAACCCCTTGGTTCCCTAACAAAGTCCACAAAAAATATAAAGAAAATCACTCCCCTTTGTTTAAGCCATCTCTTGCATGAGTCAAGGGTGCAAGAATTTCCACTCGATTTGCTCATCCAACAACTCACTCATTCACCTCTATGTTGGCACAAATCCACTCTACCACAAGGGTAGAGCAAGCCCTCATTCAGTTTCTCTCCTCATTTGGAACTATTCCCAATTTTGTGCACTTTCTCTGTTGTGTGTCTCCTCATTCATTCCATTATATATATATATTATATATATATATAATATAATATATATATATATATATATATATAATATAATATATATAATATATATATATATATGCTCCCATCATGAATGTGAATGGTTTCTTGAGCATCAGATCAACCGCTCATCTCCTTGGGTCGAATTTCGTTATATCTCCACTCCTGTAGAAAACCCAACTTTCAGTCTCGTTGACTCATTATGTCTCAAGTGTTAGCGCTTGTGTAGTCTTGACTCACTCATTCCAATCTTTGGACATGTTCATGTGGGAATGCTCATTCCATCCCATGCCCATTTGAGCGAGTGCATTTGTTTCCGTTCTTAGCACCCTCACACCACTTCGGGCACATTTGTGCCTGCTTGAGTGCCATCATGTAGGCACATTTTAATATGACTTGGGTGCCTCTCATGTCATCTAGTCAACTTGGCGAGGAGGCACTAGTGCTTTGGGTGCTCAGTTTAGATGGGTGCTTAGGGGCCTTACATCCTTCCTCACCACAATTCTTTACCGTCCTCAATAATCCTATCACATCTTAGTGTATCCTCTCCTCAAATTCACAAATTTATTTCTCACAACTCCTCAATGAATTTCTCGTCTCGCATCCATCCTCCTCGGGTGAATTCTTCCAAAACACAATATATTCTCGCTTCCTGTTGTTGTCCATCCTTGTAGTCTTGTAGCATACTACCTCCTCAAGCTATAAATTTGGATGAATAAAAATCAATCTTGGTCCACACAATGGATTTTCTCTCTTAGGATCATGTATCTGTACCAAGCATGGTTTCTAAATTGAGATATGAATTTCATCAAGAAACTCACCCAATTTTGTATGGAATATGAAATATTGCAATAGTCCTCCCTGTAGTCTGACATCTGGTTTTCCATACTAATAAATGATGCAATTTTGTACATAGTCCTCCACACCACATCTCATATGCTCCCAGAAGTAACCTCTCTCCAATAATTCTAGTGTTCTATGTTGCCCTAGGTGGCTAACCCAAGGTAAGTCATGGCACTCCTTCAAGAGCTCCTTTTGGAGTCCACTCGACCTAGGAACATATATAAGATTACAAAATAATAAGAGACCATCACAAATGTAGAATCTCTTGGTATTCCCTTCCTTTACCTACTTCATAATGTTCTTCTCTATAGAGTCTATCTCCAACCATAAACGAATATTCCTTTGCAACTCTTCTATCATTTGAATCTAACCCTATCCCATCATAGGCAGGTTTTGTTATTCCTCAATCACAACCGACTTTTCCTTTATAATCAAGGAATATTTTGCAACACTGAGATTCCATGCCTTATACTCAACGCTCATGTAAAACTCTACTACAAATTCCTGACAATGTGCCTACTTCGCTGGCAATCTGGGTTGAGATGTAAATCACCTTACTACAATGTTTTCTTCCTTGACCATAAATGATCTCTCAATCAAATAATTCCTCCACACACGAAGATAGTGGATGACTGATGCTATCTCCTTCTCATGAGTGGGATATCTCCTGTCCCTATCTTGTAACTTCTTGTTGTCGTAGGCTATTGGGTGTCCATCCTGCATCACGACACCGAGGAAAAATTTAAGTATGGAAATTTATTGTGCCAAGAGGTGCTCTACAACCTAGTATATGGGGAGATGTGTAGGCGTCAATATTTGTAAAACTTAACATTTAACATAAACATTTATATGTTGGCTCAATCAAAAATATAAAATATAATGTAAAGTATAGGGGAGATGTGTACATGTAAATGTTTGTAAACATTTAAAGTTTGCATAAGAAGTTAAAAGTAATTAAAATAATAAAACTCAATTTGTTATATTGTAATTTTGTTTTTATAAATAAAATTATGAACAATTTTTTAGATAAAAGAAAACCATAATATATATATCATTTAAAAATATATCACATATAAATAGTATCTATAAATTTAGATTTATTTTACCATATAAATTAAAACAAGTGTTGCAGGGTAGCTTAGTCCCTATCATTAAAGTTATAAATTAATTGGTCAATGCTAAATTAATAGTGGTCAACATGCAACTTGAATCCTATAGTATTTCTTTGGAAGGAGCTAATAAATTGAGATATGAAGTGGATAATTTAATTGATTGCTAAGGCACAAGTACTTGCACAAATTTTGGTGGGTGGTAACTGTAGAAGAATCTAGGGCATCTAGGTTAGGATGATATTCTTCTTATGCTGATAACTATTTATGAGGTACTTTTAACTTTTTCTTACTAGAAAAATATTCTCTTATTATTATTAGTGTGTGTTCTCTTAATTCATCCAACAGTTACCAAAAACAAAAGAGACAATAACACAAGATGTTGGATCTCAGTCATGGAAAAACCTCTCTCTCTCCTAGAGAGGGAAACCCTTATACAAATTTCTCTTTTTGAAGCTTCAAATGACAAATTCCAAACCCTAGACCCTTGACAAGTAGATCCTCCATGAAAAAGACACAATCCCTCTTTCTCATGTCCTTTAACTGATGCCTCCTTCTATATTGCACCCTGACCTTTTCCTTCATTCTTCTTTCAACAATTGATGGCACTTTATGTAGCAACCCTAGGTCTCCTTAGAGACCTTTATTTTGGTATATTCATTTCCTTCTCAAAATCTCTTGGTAATCTTCCTTCTCCTTGATACTTAGACTAGATAATGAGGCTTTTCTTGGGTATATCTTCAAGTTATAGATTGATCCTCTTAACCTTATTGCAACTCTTATTTCTTCGCATGTGTGGCTGATCTAGGGCTTGAAATAGACCCTTTTACTTGTTCCCTTTCTTCACTTTAGGTGGGACCTACTTCGCTTGATATGGAGGCTTATTAGGAGCCTCTTCTTAGCCCAATCAATATTTATGATGTTGTTGCACTTATGAATCTGATGTGACCGTAGAAATACCCTTCTTCCTTAATGTTGTTATAGAATTTGGACCTAAAACAACGATTCAAAAACTCAAATTCATATCTCTCCTTCTTCGTTGGCCTAGAAGAACCTTCTTTCTCTTCTACAAATCTCCTTCTTGAATCTCTTTCTCGCTTATTTTAGAGATCACTTGATGATCATTTTTTGAGGTTGAACTACCCTATATATAGGAGTTTTTCCCTCCTATTTGAGCTGACATGAAGATGAGACTTGTATTTGATTTGGAGGATCACCTTTGACGTATTTCTTTGACTCTTTTACATAGATTCACATAGTGTAACATGCCCACGTGGGTCTTCAACAATTACATTGAATCTTTGACTTTCCTAGAAGCACTTAATCATGTGCTTGACCTATCAAATGGGCAAGAAACCCATTCTTGATAATTACAAAAACAATAATTCTTTTATTTTACAAGTACAAAGATTAGAATTACATTTATGAATACCAAACCTAGTTAAACTTTCTTTGACACTTCCTCTTAACTAGGAAGGTATTCATACATCACTTTACAAGGTGTTTGGACATTTTCAATCTGAAGAATTCACATAAGAGAAATTGGATTAGAAATACGTCTATTATAGCATCATAGTAACCAACATTGTTTCCACATCAAGGCCTTGACTAACAACTCTATCTCTCATTAGATTAGAGCACAATGCTGGCGAGACCAATGATTATAGACATATTCATCATTGTCTCTCAAGGTACATACCCACCCGAGTGTTCACTGAGTATGACCTTCTAGGACTATTCATGTCTTGGGTTCTCACCCATCAAAGAATATCGATCCTCTTTCCTACTCTTATCTTGGATTCCCTACACATTGTTATGCAACCAACTTAGAAAATAGAAGAAAAGATAGATCAAGGACTTCAAAAACATCCTGTTCAAGGGGGAAACCTCCTTTACATTACACAAAAGAATAATTCTTGGATGATCAAAATGATCTCCTTTCTATATATAGGAGTCTAAGGGGTCACAATATAATCAAAGTCGACATAACAATAATATTCTAAGGGCACAACAATAAAAATAGTGGGCTTCGAAGGGGCACAATAATAATAATATGGGGACTATGATGAGCACAATAATACAATAAGGGGGTTCCACTTATAACAATAAGCGGCTACACTAGTAGTATAGGGACCTAACATGCCCCTCTGCTTCAAAAACATGTTTTCCTTAATGCTTGAGTAGTTTTGGATGCTTCTGTATAAAATTCTCATCCTCGCACGTGGAACCTTCAATAGGTAATCTCCTCCACTTAATGAGATACTCTGAAATTGATTAATTTTGTAGTTGTCGATGTTGGGTTGTGTTATATTCTTTCCATGACTAGCCCACATAGTTAACTGGGGGGTTAGAGGGGGGGCAGATCCCCCCCTTCATTGCATCAATTGCATAGCGGGGAGGTCACAGGAGATTTGAGGGGTGCAAGTAACCCCCCTATATGGGTCCAAGGCATGGCCCCAAAAAATTTTGTTTTTTGGACCCTATATTAGGTTGGGTGGACCTACCTATGATTTTGTGCATATTTTTTGCACATGGTTTTGGACGCAATGGTTTTCAATCCATGGTTTTGGATGTGATGGTTTTCAGTCCATGGTATTGGATGCTTCAGCATGTATAAATATGTATTGTAACATTGAAAGGAAAATAATGAAAAATCAAGCTAGTAGTACCAGTTTTGGGATCCAGGGGAAAATCTCTGTGTATATGTGTTTTATGTGTTATGATCTCACATTGTTTATTTTCTGTGTTTTAAAATTCGTATGCAGGTAATTTCTGTATAGGGTTAAAACCTACATTTGGTATCAGAGCTTTTTTTGGATTCAAGGGGATGCCTTTGTTACTGAGGGATTTTGCTCAGGCCTGTGGTAGACCCTGTTCAGTGGGAGATCCACGAGATCAATTTTGGTGGTGAAAGAAGATGGAGAGCAGTGGAAAGATAGAGATCGAGAAATTTAATGGTCAGAGTTTTGAGTTGTGGAAACTCAAGATGGAGGATCTGTTGGTGGATAAAGATCAGTGGATCATTGTAGATCTAGGTACTAAACCAACATGAGTGTTCGATGAAGAGTGGAAGAAGTTGGATCGGAAGGCAAAGAGAACAATTCGATTGTGTGTCTCAGATTCAGTATTGATGAATGTATCAGGGGAAGCTACAGCAAAGGATTTGTGGGACAAGCTAGGGACTTTCTACCAATCAAAGTCTCTGGTGAATAAATTGTTCCTGCCAAAAAATCTGTATAACCTGAGGATGAAAGATGGAGACTCAGTGATAAAGCATCTGAACGCATTTAATACTATGGTAAGTTAGTTATTATCTATTGATATTAAAATTTTAGATGAAGATAAGTGCATCAGTGTATTGTGTTCTCTACTACTTTTGTGGGATAGTCTGGTTATTGCAATAGGTAGCAATACAATTGCCTTGCAGTTTTATGACATAGTTTCATCCTTACTGATGGAGGAGATGAGACGGAAAAATATGGAGAGCTAGAATGGTGATGCCTTGTTTGTACGAGGATGGTCCTAGAACAAAAAAAATAATAATTCATCGAGTGGGAGATCTAAATCTCTAGGAAATCCCGTAAAGGTGGTGTGCTGGAAATGCAAAAAGGAAGGTCACTACGAAAGGGACTGTAAATCTAATGCTCCTAATAAAAGAAAGGGATCTGATGATGCTCCTTCTGCAGAGGTGAAAACCACCTCAAATGAAGGTGGGGATGTGTACTTGGCTTATTCAAGTACACATGTATATCATGAGGCATGGTTGATTGACTCAAGTGCATCATTTCACTTCACTCCCCATAGATAGTGGTTCTATGAGTATGAGAAATATGATGGTGGTGATGTCCTCTTGGGGGATGAAAGGAAGGCAAGAATCATTGGTAAAATTAAAGTTGAAGTTGCAAGGTGGAAGGGTTAGAACATTTCCAGGTGTTCTGCATATTCCTGCATTGGCCAGAAATCTAATTTTTGTAAGCAAGTTGGATGATGCAGGTGTAAAAACAGTGTTCGAGAAAGATACCTGCAATATTGGATCGAGGAGCACTGGTATTGATGCAGGGAGTTCAGATTGGAAATTTTTACAAGCTGCAAGGTAGCATTGTTGTTGATGGGTGCAACAACTCTGTGGTTCCTGAAAGTGGAGAAAAAAATCTAGTGGTCGCTGGAGAGAAGATCATGTTGTGGCATCAAAGGTTTGGACATATTGGAGAGAAGGGCCTTCAAATACTTCATGGTAAAGGTATGGTAGAATGTATGAGTAATAGCTCTCTAGATTTGATTTTTGTGAAAATTGAGTATAAGGGAAGCAAAATAGGGTGAGTTTCCCATCTAGTGGTAAGAGGGTGAAACAGATATTAGAACTTGTGCATAGTGATGTGTTTGGACCTGTAAAGGTTCCATCACTAGGTAAGTATATGTACTATGTATCATTTATAGATGACTTCTCAAGGAATACATGGATATATTTCCTTAAGAAGAAATCTAAAGTCTTTGACAGTTTTAAAGAATTTAAGGCTCTGGTGGAAAACCAGACAGAGAAGAAGATAAAGGTGTTGAGGACAAATAACGATGGAGAGTTTTGCAGTAAGGAATTTGAAGAATTCTTTAAGAAGTGTGGTATAGCACGGCAGAAGACTACTCCATACACACCTGAGAAAAATGGATTTGCAGAAAGAATGAACAAGACATTGATGGAAAGGGCAAGAAGCATGCTCAGTGCTCTCAGGTTAGGACAAGAATTCTGGACAGAGGCGGTGGAGACAGCATGTTACCTGGTCAACAGATCACCTTCATCAGCGTTGGAGGATAAGACTCCAAAAGAGGTATGGACTGGTAAGAAACCCTCTCTTTCACATCTGAGGGTATTTGGATGTGATGTATATGTACATGTTCCAAAGGAGAAACGAACCAAGTTTGATAGTAAATCTAAAAAGTGCATCTTTATTGGTTATAAGGATGGTTTAAAGGGTTAGAAGCTTTGGAACCCAGTAACAAGGAAGGTCGTGTACAGTTGAGATGTGGTGTTCAAAGAGGTAAAAGATGTTATTAAACATGAAGTCCAACCAAAGGAACCTGAGAAGATAGAGTTTGAGCTTAAGGAGGAAGAATCAGACTCTACAACAGAGGAGGAATCATAAGATGAAGAGCCACAAACTTCGGGTGTGAGAAGATCAGTTTGAGAAAGAAGGTAGCTAGAAAGGTATAGTTCATCTGCTTTCTGTTCAAATTTTTCTTTATCTATTACTGACGATGATCCAAGAACTGTGAAGGAAGAAATAGATTTAAAGGATGGAAAACTCTGGAAAGAGGCCATGGTTGATGAAATAGCATCTTTGCACAAAAATGAGGCTTGGGATCTGGTGGAGTTGCCAGTTGGAAGGAAATCCATTGGCAATAAATGGGTGTTCAAGAAGAACACAAATGTAGAAGGAAAGGTGGATAAATACAAAACTTGGGAGGTAGCAAAAGGTTATTCTTAGGTGCCAGGAATTGATTTCGGTGATATTTTTTCTCCTATTGCCAAGGTAACTTCTATTAGATTACTTTTATCTGTTGTTGCTTCTTTTGATTTTGAGGTAGAACAAATGGATGTGAAGACAACATTTCTTCACAAGGATTTGGAAGAGGAAATCTGCATGAAGAAACCTGAAGGCTTTGTGGTGAAGGGTAAGAGAGAACTGGTATGCAAGTTAAAGAAGTCTCTGTATGGGTTAAAATAATAACCAAGGACATGGTATCAGAATTTGATACATTTATATGGGGACTAGGCTTCACCAGAAGCAAAGAAGATCATTGTGTGTATTTTAAATTAATTGGTGACCGTGTTATTTATCTGGTCTTATATGTGGATGATATGTTGATGGTTGGAAATGACAAAGAAATTATCTAGGATTTGAAGACCCAATTGTCCTCCAAATTCAACATGAAAGATCTTGGTGCTGTAAACTATATTTTGGGCATGGAAATTAAAATAGATCAGGCAAAGAGGAAGCTTTGGTTAAATGAGAGGAAGTATGTCATGACAATACTACAGAGGTTTAATATGAAAGATAGTAAACTGGTGAAGGTTCCTATTCTTGTAGGTGTGAAGTTATCTGCTGAACAATGTCCCAAGGCACAGCCGGGGAAGGAGCATTGGACAACAACGAAATGAGTTTTTAGGTATTTTCGTGGCACTAATGATTATGGTGCGTGCTACCAAGGAAGACCAGGATTGGACAGAGTGTTCGATATTCATGGCTTTGTTGATGCAGACTGGGTTAGAAATCTGGATTAGAGAAGATATACAAGTGGGTATGTGTCTAACCTATTTGGAGGTGCAGTCAGTTGGATGAGTAAGAAACAATTTGTAGTGGCACTATCAACTACAGAGGCAGAATACATAACAGCCACCCATGCAGGCAAGGAAGCAGTTTGGTTGCAGAGATTGTGTTCAAGTATGGGGTTAGTACAGGGATTTATAAGGATAGACTATGACAGCCAAAGTGAAATTTTCTTGGCAAAAAACCCTACATATCATTGAAAGACAAGGCACATTGATGTTCAGTATCACTTTGTGAGGGATATGATAGAAGACAAAAAGATGTTGCGGTAAGGTGGACACTTTGAAGAATATTGCAGATGCATTGACAGAATATGTGAGCTCTAAGAATTTCTCTTGGTGTAGAGAAACAATGAGCATTGCAGGGCTGGATAAGTGACTAAGCTCTCTTGTGGCCCCCTGTGGAAAGAAAACAACAAGCGGGAGAATGTTGGGTTGTTTTATATTCTTTCCACGACTAGACCATGTAGTAAACTGGGGGGCTAGAGGGGGGGCAGAGCCCCCCCTTCATTGCACTGATTACGTAGCGGGGGGTTCACACGGGGTTTGAGGGGGGCAAGTAACCCCCTCTATGGGGTCCAGAGCAGCGCCCTGGAAAATTTTGTTGTTTGGATCCTATATTAGGTTGGGTGGACCTACCTATGGTTTTGTGCATATTTTTTGCACATGGTTTTGTTTTTCTTTCATGGTTTTGGAAGCAATGGTTTTCGGTCCATGGTATTGGATGCTTCGACATGTATAAATATGTATTGTAACATTGAAAGGAACATAATGAAAAATCAAGCTAGTAGTCTCGATTTTTGGATCTAGGGGAAATCTCTGTGTATATGTGTTTTATGTGTTATGCTCTCAAATTGTTTATTTTATGTGTTTTAAAATTCATATGTAGGTAATTTCTCTACAGGGTTAAAACCTACAGTTGATTTCTTGTTTCTGTGACTTTTTTGTAGGAATTTATAGGGTAAGTTCCTTAGACTGAACACCAAAGGACACCCCTCACAAACAGATCACAGATCAATACACCAATATTGTTGACGTGGTTAAAACCCTAAAAGAGGGAAACAGTCCATGGCCTGAGCCAAAGCGGCCACTTCAGGAAATTTATTAATAAAAGAATGAAAAGTTACATAAGCTTCTCGCATGAACAGTTACCCTACAAATGACCCTCCATGCTCTTTAAATAGAGATCATGGACCAATTAGGTGTTAAGCCATGGATCAAGTGTCGGTAATACCGAGGAGAGGACGAACCGTTGGATCACTACATATCATGACCATCAGATTGTAAGTTACAAAAGTACATAGTAAAGAAACACACTTTACCTAACTCTACACTAGACCAAGTTATACTTAACTATTTCCTATGTGTCGGAA